>CAJNJA010020464.1:0-34657 GCA_905231915.1 Symbiodinium necroappetens | reverse complement strand
TTGACTCTATGACTTTATGTACTTGACTCTATGACTTTACAAAGTGCTAAACTCTTGGCAAATGATGCTTTCGGGCCGCTCGTCTTCTAGTTTGTGACTCGGTCCCATGGGCTGTATCATCTTCGCCTGGACAGATCTGAAGTTCTGTAGGAGCTTCATGGACAGAAGTCAACACTGCTTGACTTGCGGCTCTTCTGGCTGCTGCTTGGTGCTTCGATTCCGGCTCTTCCGCTGTGACATGTTTTGGTTCCTTGTGCCATGTCTCGCTGCTTCTTCCCATGTTGGGCTTCTTCATACCGGCATTACATCCGACACTCATAGCACACTCCTGCCTGTCTGTTGCTGTTGGTCGCATCCTCCCTCTGCATTCTCGTAAGAACAAAGAAGTTCCTGAGGTCACCGACTGTACAGTTCAATCCCGGCCTTTGATGTTGAAGAATGTTGGCTGGAACACTTCAACCGTGGCTCTTTGCACGGGAGGTTTTTGCTTGCTCGCTTATGCTCGCCAATGGCATCCTGTTATTTCGGAGAGTGCAATTTGTCTTGCGCGGAAAGCTGCAGTTCGTCAGCTCACGACGAAGCTGCGGAGACAATGCTTGTGCATTCGGCCTGTTGCACAAGAAACATAGCCTGCAAGCTTCATCCCCCTCCTGTAACTGTTTTTGACACACAACCCGTTCAGGCGATGGTGCTGCAAACTGTTCCGGGCACTGACACGTGATCATTTGCATAGGCTGGGATTTGCTGCGGTACATGGATTGAATTCAACAAGACATCAAGAACATCGAATTTCCTCCCTGTAGCTCAGTAGCACTCAATAGCTCATTGTTAGTGGTCCTGCTTCTCCCACCTTCTTTCACCTATCTGCCGATGGCATGTTAAAGCTGAAATCTGCATGGGATCAAGCTTCTCGTCTAATTGTTGCGATCAACCCTCTGCTGTCGTTGTTCTCGCACTCGTGCCGTTTCCTTCAACATGTTTGCTGCGTGGCTGGTGTCTTCGGCTGCATCTGCTGACCGAGCCGATGCTACAGGCTCGCAGACCCTTTTTTGCAGGTCGACGGACCGCACTGAACGTGCGACTTACGCTTTTTGTTCCATGATACTGCTGTCGTGGATCTTTAGCATGCTGAAGCCGTGAGAGCTGTGTTTTGCCCGTTATCGTCGACTACTCAAAAACAAAGACCAAGTGCAAAACCCTAGATTGGCCCTAGACCGTTCTATTCTTCAGTCTGCGCACATGACTCCATAATGTCCGACGTTCTCTGCAAGGCTCGATGGCGCGTATTCGTGTAGAAGATGGGGACACAACTTGTCGGGATGCACTTTCCCAGCCTGGGAGATCACGTCCACATAACTAACTTATCGTGATTTGTTCCTTCAGCAAAGTGTCCTGGATCCCCTGTCCTGACACGCATTACCACGTCGGGCAAACGACCAAACAATCGATGTGGAAGGACGAAATGTCGTGGGTGCAAAATGCCGGAAAAATGCATCAACTCGAATTCAGAAAACCTTGGTCAAGCAACGGGGTACACGAGGTATTCGATCCACATTCGGTTGCTTATTTGGTGTGGAAATCTGCACAGGTTTGAAGTCATGAGGTGGACATAAATAACACTGCGTCTTCCCAAAGCACACTCTCCCACAACCACTCTGATTGACAAATTAAGCTGGAGTTGGAACTGGCTTTGGTGCTGTTGTTCTCACATGCCTACTGCCAAACAGGAGCCCCACATCACGCAATGAGACTGTGTCCACCCGCCAGCTCCGCGATGTGCTGTTTCGGTGTCGTTGCACTGACAACCGCATGTCGGGGGAGGAGTGCTAGGCCGCTAGGCCAGGCCTTCGCCAGCAACGAAATGACACATAAGAATTGTAGAAAAAGTCTGTCAATCAACAACGGCTGTTGCCTTCTTCGCTTACGCACGAGATGTCGCGCTGGACTCTCGAACTGTCGCGTTGCTTGATGCTAGTTGCAGCCACAACATCTGAGCACGGCTCGCAAGAGGGAGCGATTCCACGTTTCAACATTGTGGAGGCCCAGCGCCACCAACCTGACACTGCCACCCTTGTCCGGTCGTGAATCCTGCAGCCTGCAAATTGCGGCCTGGAAAGTCGGACCATTTGCCGCCCCGACTGACCTGGCAGCAACGCATCGTGCACTGGCCAAGGTTTCCGAGAGGCCCAGGCCTGGCTCCGGTGGAAATGAGACTTCAAACGATCGAAAGGCGACCTCACACCCACTACAGTCACTACAGAAGCTTTCTGTCTGTGCTTCCCCGCAAGCCGCAGTAAGCCGCAGGCCGCATGACCACCAAGTGTAGCCTCTGAACCCCTGCCTGGCGGCAAGTTCTATCATCTTGGTGCGTGAATTGGACCAGCTGCGCACCCTGCAGCACCGCAGGCAGAAGTGCCTCAGATGTCATCCTGAATGTGTCTACTGCCTGGGCTTAGAAATGCTCAAGGTCGTTTTTACGGCACTGGTCGAAACTAAGTCGTGGGCTGGACCCCCCACACCGAGAAGTCCTTGTCCTCCAAGCGGCGGCCAGCGGCTAGCAACGGCTAGCGACTAGCAGCTGCTGATCGGGATCGCACTCGATGAAGTGATGCCTCTGGTTTCCACAAAGTCTGCGCGTTCTGAAGAGAATGGCCTTCCGCCGTGCAACAAACAGCCGCGCTCATTGACACGAGTAGCTCCTGCCTGCAGCCGAGAGCCAACTGTCGACACCATCCAGAAGGCCCTGCGTCATCCATTCTGCATGAGTAAAACTCAAACAGCTTAACTGCAGCATCATTTGTATTGTCTCGATCTTGAAAGCCGTTCCCTCCATGGCGCGCCGCCCAGTTGGCGACGGAGGTGGAGCCAGCCCGAGGCACGGCCAGGATTGCCACGGGCACCCGGCGTGGGCACAAGAACACCTGAAGCCCAGCAGCCGACTGTCGTTACGGTGACTTGCAGCTTCTGGGAAGAATATTATGACAACAGGCGCCTCCTGAGATGCTTTCAACTGGATTTCCAACCGATCTGCCTGGAACCGCATGACAAATACAAACATATCTGGCTCCGTGATGTTGGTAATCTGATACAAAGATCAAGAGGATTGCAGACATACCGTTTGTTGCCCATGCTGATCTGATCTGGTCGGTGCTTTGGCAGATTTTGAAGTGCTATGTTTGGAGGTCTCGGGAGTGGTGCCCGACTGATGTACAGAACATGTCCACACTCAGCTTGTGTCTGTCAAGCTCACACCATTTCACCCATGTTTTCATGAGCCGAACACAGACGTGGGCGCATGCCCGCCCTCCTTCCTCCAGAAACAAAAACAGACCCAGACCGAGAACAATGTTCAGAGCAAATATCTGGTATGCATCAAGCGTCGAAAAAAGCAGTTGGCATGACCCCTGCTAGCATGGGGCCGGTCTGCTTTCACAGCCATTGATTTCGACTCAACCACAAAGTCATCCTTTCTCGAGTACGAGACATGACAAGCGCAAGTGTCTGCTTTCAAAACGAATTACCGGTGAAATCCTCCGCCTGAACATCAGCAGCATCGGCGCTTCCTCCGTGCCTAGGCCGAGTTTGCTCCGATGCTCGGGGCATCTGAGGCACTTATGCAGGGCGGAAGGGCTGGGAGAGGAGACCCAGCACATCTGATACATTGCAGCTTGTCTCGGTGCAGCAAAAACCGTCTTTTTGTCTTCCCATTCATCGTCCACTTCGCTTGCTTTGGGCATCGCAACTGCAGCTGATGTCAAGAAGGGACGCGCTGCCACGCTGCCATCGTTGGATCTGAACTCGGATGAACCTTGGGCTCTGGTTCGACTGTGTGGTGGATCTCTTTTGAGAAACTGGACGAACGTACCATGCTCTGCAACAACTGGCACGGAAGTGAATTTTGCCTCACGGAAAACTTTGTCTCATCCTCTGGCAGCTTTCGCCGTTCCAAGATCTCTCGGCATGTCTCGCCCCCATGGGCCCGGCTTTAGTGACATCACACAATTGATTCAAAGCCGATCAATCTATCCTGGCACACCACTTTGCGCAGTGAATGCCGGATGATGATGATGATGATGATTCGTGCCAGCCACGGGACATCACCGAGCCTTGGCATCCAACGGTGGAGGATCCCGAGATCTTGGATTTCATATTGGCGGCATCAAAGCCTACTCAGCCGACTTCATACCTAAATGCCTGCGCGACGGCGCTGTGCAAGGGATGGCCTGTACATCTGGCGCTGACGTCCCTTGGAAAGATGGTCATTTTTTGGCTTGTTGAAGACCCGGCTCCCAGCAGCCCCAGCATCGACGACGGCAACGCTTGTGGAGAAGTTCTGTCAGTAGCCTGTGCATGATGACATTGAAGTCCTGATTAGGAACAGCTTGTGCTTGATGCGTGTCTCCACCACCTGTTCTTCGATACCAGCGACACACTGCACACCAATGTCTGCCAATGTGCGAGACCTCATGCGGCTTCCCTAGCTGCCGCGTTGAAGTGCCGCAGACTTCTGGAGAGGCAAAGAACTAAAGGAGCCGCTGAAAATAAACACGGCTGCGCGGGCGGCTGCGCGGGCGGCTGCCCGAGACACAACTGCCACTCAGGGCTACCACCAAGCGCAACCCCGATCGGCACTACTGAGCCTGCCGGGGCTGAAGAAGCTTGGAAATCCGCAGGGCTCCACCAGAAACCTAAGAGCACGACAAGCAAGGTGCATTGGCGCGCAGATCCTGAGACTTCACTCCCGCTGGCGCTCGGCCCGGGACCCAAAGCCCCTTGGCTTCAGAGGGCCCACATGACAATAGCCACTCCTCGCAAATGAGTCGGCATGACCACGATATGAGCTGCTGCCGTTGCGACGAGGCTCCCTTCCGAGAAGTGTTCGCACTGGTGCAGCGCCCAGCGCAGCTGAAGACCGGCAGCTCTTCCCGGGCTTGCCAGCATCCGCAGCTGCGAGGCTCCGATGCTTCGTACGGCACCTCAAACGCAGCCGGTGGCTGCGAAGTGTTCCGCTCCCATGCGAGGAATTCCGAAGAGCTCCTTGTGGCAGTTCGATGTCTCGCCACTGCGGTGCCGGTTTTGCTGCATCCTCCGATATGAAGCCGCAATCGAGTCTCGAGTCTTCTGACTGTGCATTGAAGCTCTAGCTGCGTCCAGGTAAGCATACGCAGTCTGGTACCAATCCTGAAGCGCACATGTCCCGTCATGCTTCCGTCATGGTTTCGGCCAAAGCATACTCAAGCAGTGGCACGACAGAACACAACATTTCCCACGCATCATCGCAACTTCTCAGTGCAACTAAGCATCTCTTGCCCGCCATTCTCGAATGAGAAAAGAGCCCCAGGCCGAACTGACGGTGGAACCTGCCACCGACATGAGCTTTGCAGAAGTCAGCATTTGCGCGGCAGCGAACAGGAGTCCCTGTCCTGGTACTTTGGAAGTGTGCGCTTCTTGGGACTTCAGTTCGTGCAAGATCTGCAAAGCTGACATAGACCTTCACAACAAAAATCTGCAGGCTGATGCTTGTCTGACCTCCTGCAATTGACCAAGGCGAAGGTCACGATTGCTGTGGTCCGGGCGGCTTCATGAGCAAGATGCCAGCCTCTTCCATACAGCTAATGCAGATCTTCCAACTTGTGACAAATGTTTCGGGGAGCATGGAAGGATATTCTTACCGATACGACTCGGTCAATATTTGTTTCAAGAAGCGGGTCGAGCAACAGTCCGAAAAGCTGAGGGCGAGGGGTGAAGTAGCGCCTTCTAACAGCTGTGACGCTCCCTGTCGTTTTTGTCGACCCACTTTGTTCGGACACCAACTGGCAGCACTAGGGCAAAATCGTCGCCGTATTGTCCAGTGCTTGTGCGTAGTAATTTTTGCCGCCCACAGGTCACCAGCTGCGGGATGGCGGAACACTCTTGTCAAGATCGAAGAAGAAGTGCTTCTTTGTTGGTACAGATGCTATCCACATCTTTCCACCCTATGGGTCTGCCGCTTGAGTAGCCTTTCCAATGCCCCCATGTACATGCCTCTGGTCCTCGCAAGCTGAAGCCGGATGGCACTGGCCAATACTGGCAGAATCTCACTTGACCTTCACTGGTTCTTACTTTGTCTGCTTTGGTGAAAAAGCTGTCCTTTCATTCATTCGTTCAACAAAGGTTGGCCCTCTGGGCAATCAATGCAGGGGTCTCAGCGCCTATCGCCACATCATGCACCTTCAATCCTCCAAGCTGGTGCAACAGTTCTATGGCTGGCCTTCGGTTCTGCAGGGCTCAACAGTCCCGATCGTCAAGTAAGCACAACATGCCCAACATGCTGTTGTTCGCCTGGCCTGGTAATCCCGCGCTTCGCATTAGGCTACAGCTGAAGTGTCGTAGTGTTTGTGTTAGTTTCTACTCACTGGATTCGCCCAGGCATCACTGGAGACAGTTTTAGGTCACAAGTGCATCGGCGACCAGAGGCTTGCACATGGGCGCGATACAGAGATCTGACTCGTGCCCTAAGGACTCATAGGCCGTGTACGAGTGACCGGGCAAGATGGGACTGCACTTTGCTCACAATGGCCATCGGCAAGCTTGCTACACCGATGTGGGGTTGGGGAAGCCGACTGTCGGCTGTCCAACGGGTCTTCCGGGCCGCTTGGCCGGGTAGCAGTTAACAGCTGCAACAACGGCAACAGCAACAAGGAGTAAGCTTCCGGGATGGGAGGTGAGGAATGTGTAGACAGAGCAGATTTGCTGCCTCAACGATCAGACTGGAATTGTGACTTTGGAAAGCTTGCACAAGCACGTCATACCGGTGTAGCGACTGAACAAACCGTGACAGCATGGACAGCAAACTCAGCAGACCCTGCCTTGGGCACCAGCCATTTTACGTCTGCTCCTCGGGACTTGCTTGTTTCGCATGGGAGCAGCGCTGCACCTCCGCATGACACAGAAGACGATTTCTGCTTCTGCTTGCATCGGAAAAGCAAGGCCTGGCGAAAAGCCATCTTCCGTTACCCAAGCGATGTCCCAAGAAGATCGGCTACCTTCGACTTGGAGATGGGGAAGTTGGGGCAACACAGGCTCAATCATGGACTCACAGACCAGAGCCTGGAGTAGTTTCACGATGCAGCAACCATCGATCAAGGTCCCACAGCTGCGCCAAAGCGTCCTGCAACCAAGATTTGATGAACGACTTGGTCAGATTCGGGACTCCAGCATCCTCGCTGAACTGCACGTCCACGAAAACGACCTGTTCTGAGCGGAACAATCCTCTGGCACCGGCTAGGTGTACCGCACCAGACTTGGGCCGTCGTCACGCAGCCGCATGGCCCGCATCATCATGTCCTGGTGAAACACAGCAATCGGGCAAGGCATCACGTGCTGACGCTTTTTGTTCTTCTGTTTTGCTCCAGCATGTTCCAGCCCAGCAACTGCTGTTGCTGCAGCAACTTTCCTGAAATCCAACGAGCCTGCTGCACAAAACAGGAATGCTCCTGAACCTAATCTGCAGCCGCAGACCCTCGGTGACATCCGATAGTCGAGCCCTTGAAACCATTATGCCTTCCTAATCTCTCTTTGTATGTTTTGACATGTCTTAATATGTCTTTCCTTGTCTATTTTTTCAGTTGGGTATGTCTTTATTGTCTTTATTTGTAGCACTGCCTGCATTTGTTCACAGGCAAGAACAAATGACTGCGCGTAGTTGTCTTTGTCTCCTTTCATGTTTTCCTATGTTGTACGTCTTAATACATGCAGTATATAGTAGTATATATTAATATGCCTCAAGTTGTGTACGGGTCTTGTGTGAGTGTCTTTCGTCGGAACCCCAAAACAAACACGAGTCACTAAACGCCATCCACCAAATCTCGCTAGATCTTATCATAATTCTAATTACTTGCTTATAAAAGCTGTAACACAATATACCAAACCCGGACATCGCTCCGCGAAATCTCATTAACTCTTATCAGGCTTTGTGCTCACGAGAGAGTAACTCAACTTGAACACTGGGACACTACCCCACAAATGAAATCATTAAACCGCTGTAAACCTGATTCGACGATGTGCCCGACAGGGTGCAGCCGTGTGCGAGAATGAAGATACATGCGGCTTTCTTTTAATTCACCACAATTTGACAGGGACCCGCGACTGGCACCCGCTGGATGGAAATCTTTTTCTCTTCGGGCGACCCCTTTCCAGCCCCAGCGCCGCGAAGAAAAAAATCAGGGGCACTGCTCCGACCCCCCCATGCCTCGAAGTCTTTGTGTGGATGGATAATACGTGTTTGTATAGGAAGCTTTCCACAGTTGAGAACAAAGCATCCTGGAGTAAGGTTATGAATAAACCAAGCCGCAAAATGGCCAAGCGCCTCTAATAAGCCGGTTGCAGATGCGACCTTGCGTTGGACACCGCGCTCGAAGAAAAAACGGATTTAAGGTGTTTTCTTTGTTTTGATGTGCTGTTGATGTTTGCTTGATTTGTGTTTATGAGTTTCTGTTTGTCCTTGTTGGTATCTATTTGTCACGATTTGCCTTTGTTTTGATTTCTTGCTTTGTATTTGTCATTATTTGTGAATAGTTGTGTTAGTTGTCTTTATTTGTTGCTGTTAGTTGTCGAGATTTATTTTTGTCTGCAGTTGTATTGTTGTTATTATTGGTTTCTTTCAGGTGTTGCTACTTGTCTCATGTGTCCTGATTTGTCTTTCTTGTCTTGATACGGCATCATGCCGATATACGCTCTCAAGGGATCTGAACCTCCGAAGCGTGTTACAGTGCACAGACATGTTCCAGCCGTTATACTACTTACCCGGGATGCACTGTAATACTGTCAACCGGTGAGCAAAGCTTGCCATAGTTTGCCTTGTTTCCGGGACGATGCGGTTGAGGGTATCGAACAGTATGTAGTGCCAATGCTTCGACGATGACAGTAAACGAACGAATGACCGATCAGCATCCTCCTTGACATACCACATAAAATATAAAATAAAAGAAGAATGGAGCGTCTTACGCGACAAGTGCGGAGTCTCGGGACCAAGACAAACTTCACGGCCTTTGTAGCACTTGTTGCAACGTCGTACAAGGAATTACACAAAGCAGAGACTCTGAGATGGGATTCGTCCCAGACATACAGGAGGCACACAGCAGGCGGCGCTGCGCAGACTTCGTCCTCGGGCTCAGTAAGCAGGCACACCTTTTCTCGAAGCCACAGAGAGGGCTGCGGATGCAAACTGTACATGCACTAACAGTGTGGGGCAGCTAGCTGCAGCTAGCTCAATGCCCTCGGTGATGAGTACTTAAGGAAACCACGTGATTTCTCGCAACCCCCTCCAACCTCGAGGGCTGCGCCTCCCGCGCCAGGCGGGATCGCGGCAGTGGAGGCACACCGGCATCTGTCGGGGCCACCCGCCGATCTGCGGGCAGTCGTCGAACGCGTGCGGCGTGAAGTTGTCCCCTACCACATAGAAGTGGTGTCGATCCTCGTCCCTGGTCCCTATCACCGTGTTGCCCCAACACGTGAGGCAAAACCGCTCAGTGTGGATTCTGTTTGCGGACACCGACGCGAGGCCGACGCAGTTGCGGAACAGACGGACCGTGCGGTGCGTGGGCTCGCTCAACAGCCACGGGTGGCATGTTTACTGGCTGGGTGGCTAGTGGCGTGTCAGCCTCCTCCTCGGGTTCGTCTTCTTCGGGTTGTCGGCGCAACGCTTCCCCCTTCGTCGCAGCCCGCGGCTGCACTACCGTAGCACCGTATCGGTGGCAAACCAGAGGATGGGTTGCTCGGAGGGCCCATTCTATGATCTCCTCTTCTCGTGGTTGCCCCCTCACTGCAAGGACCTGGTGTCCAATGGTCGCGCTGGCGATTGCCAGCGACGTGCAAAGAAACACCGGCTTCCACTGACTCGGCGGGTTTTCCCGCACAAGCTTCACCGAATGAGTCTCCCTGGCGGTGTCTCCCGCACCTGCGTCAGGCCTACCACGCCAGGGAGAGCAAAGCTTGCAACACTTCGTTCCCAGTCTTGGGGACTTGGTCAGATATTCGCCGGATTCTCTGTGCCCTTCACCTTCCTTCGCAAGGCCTTCCCTGCCTGAACTGCACCTTGGACGTAAAACTCGGACACGTCAAGGTGGCGAAGCTTGCTCCCTGCGCCGATGCACTTGGCTGCTGTGATACCCGTGGAGCTGTCAGACCATATGCGTGGGATCTCCACTCCTGCCCAACGTCCAGCACCGCTAGGTGGTGCACAAAGATGGCTTCCCGGCACGCCCGACTGATGCCATGCAGCTCCGCGTCCGGGCTGCTCGTGGCAGGTATAACGCCGGTTGGGTCTGCATCGAGGTGGTCACCACCTCGCCACCCGTGGACCGCCACGTCTCCACACATCCTCCCCAGTCGCTGTCGCAGAGCTCCACGTGCGCGTTGGGGTCCATCGTGGTGACTCGGACCAGGCTCGGCTGAGCTTGCAGGTCCTGGGGGCAGACATGTGGCGCGCGAGCTCCGACCGCGTACTGGATATCTCTGCGGTCCGCGGAAAGATAAATCCCGGAGCCAACTGCTGATCGGTACCTGGCGGCATCCCCCGTCTCCAGCGGTGTGGTGTCGCTCAAGTTTGGCTTTCGTGATGGCACTGGTGACTTCTCGTTCTGCTTGAGGCCAAGGGCCTTGATGATGTTCTCCGCGTGCTTGGGGTCGGGAGCTGTGAGGATGCTCCCGGAAGCCTGGTCTTAGTCTTCCCAAGGACTTCGACTGAGACGCCTTCGGCCTCAAGGGGCCCCGTGGTGATCTCGCAGTGGGCGCACAGGTCTTCATCAAGCAATCGATCCAGGGCAGCTGCATCGCCCGCACACCGACCATCTTCGATACGGTGCACCACCACGATGCCTGTCTAGAGGCACCGGTACACACACGGGTCCTTGACTGGGTCGCCACGGTAGAAATTCGCCCACTGTTGCACGGAGGCTCTTTGGGCAGGCTTCGTCGCCTTCGTGAGCTTTTTTCCTTTTATCGTCTTCGAGGGCTTCTTCGCTTTCATCGCCTTTGTGGGCTTCTTCGCTTTCATCGCCTTCGCGGGCTTCTTGGCTTTAATGGCCTTCGTGGGCTTTTTTGCCTTCATCGCCTTCACCGGCTGACACACGGCTTTTGATCTGCGCCAGGTGTCACACTATGGCGTGGGGCCAACGAAGCCGATCAATGGTACCGAAGCAATTTATTGATCCAGAGCCAGAGCAGCCAGAAAAGAGCTAAGCACTTTTGCAATTGAATCGGTCTGTGTTTAAAAACAACTCGCGAACGTGGCAAACTGGATAATATTCTCACTCCTTAACTCCTTGACCCTTTTCATTCATTCATGACGCAGCATCCGATCTTGCAGGGACGCTTTGCGACCGCATCTTGAGAACAGAACTACAGTCTGGCGTGAAGCTGTACATTTGTACATTCTCTATGATGGGAGTACCCCGCCGCGTACGGCAAAGCAGGTACCGGGTATATAAACAATTGATGCCTCCGTCACGAATGACCAAGCAAGGCACGACTGTCAGTGAACATTAACAACAGAATTCAAAAGGCTACAACCAGGCACACTCAGAAGAATAATTCATGTCAGAATGCATGAATGCAATGAAATCTGAAAATCACTGAAGCAATGATCCGCTTCCATGGCAATACACATCAGACTTTTTTGCAAAGACCAAACAGATAGCAGTTGGAAAAAGCATGTAGCATTTCTGCATTGGTGCATGGTCGAACCTCTCTGTCATCGTTTGTAAGCATAGCTGTCCACTTAACATTGCCATCTGGAAGCTGCCGGCAGCCACCGCAAAGTAAAGACCTCATCCCCAAAACACCCTTGCCAATTGCTGCAACAAACAGAGCTGGGGGAGCTGCACGATGCCAGCCGTCGCCGAATCCTGCCGACATGAAGTGACATGAAGTCGCGCGGATGCATCTTTCCCACAGGCCGTTGAACAAAAATCGACTTCTTGAGAGTCTAAAACCCTAAACCCTAAACCCCTAAACCCTAAACCCCGGAGATCTCCGACTTCAAACTTCAAGCCATCCGGAATTCCTGAATCGTAAATCCCAATTTCTGAGGAAGGACAACCATTTTTATCCCCCAGCCCGGCCTGCTACTGCTCTACACCAAGACACCAAGATGCTGCGGCACCACACCAGCGAGCGAAACATGACGAGGCCGTTGGAATCAGTCGACGGGGGGCTTATCATACATGGCCTCTACAGAGAAACCTTCATTGCACGCAGGGGGAGAGGGGGCTTGCGGCTTAAGCGGCTGCAGCTCCAGGACCCCAAGGCCCAAGGCCTCGTTTATCTACGTACGATGTCCGCAGAACCGTGCTGCCTAAGGTGGCATCCCCTACCGTGATGGAAACAAAACTCGTTTCGTTTCGTCTCCTGCAGAATACCCACTAAGAACTGTGCACCTGCGCTCGGCAGCATCAGCCGCCAGCGATCGCGGTAAGGTGTTTTTAGTGGGCTGGGTTGGGTCATCCTACTCCAAAGTTCGTTTTTATTTGGAACTGGATGCCACCAGCTATGCAGCACATCCTAAACCAGCCTAAGCCCTACTGGACAGTTTCCGTTTCAACGAGTGACAATGGCAGCCTAGTGACTAGTATTTTCGGAAAAGTGGAAGGGGTTATACAATGGCAGGGGTGTATAAAAGGATGACAGCCGGAGCAGTAGTAGCAGTACTAGTAGCAGTAATAACATCCTATACGTATCCACTGAAGTGCTCGAGGTCGATGTCCGCAGGCAGGTCAAGCTTGACAGCGAACTAAAATCCAAGCCGTCGATTCGCAGCCGGAAGCTGTTGGCAGGCTGCCTCTCATCGCCGACAACGAGCAAGCATGCGTTGCACGTGGCCCAACATCCTTCCAATATGCTGTAGCGGTTGTAACAGTCAGGAAAACTGAGTCCAGAGAGACTTCCCGACATAGCGTTGGGCGAACTTCCACGAAGTCACCGACTCCTGTCCAGATCACTGGCTCCCAGTACCCCAGGGAGATGCCGCATCGTGTGGAAAGATGCTGGGGCGCTTCCATCCCACACAATCGTCGTTTGGAGTTTCAACCGCGACATGAAGCCGTGCAGGAAATCAAGCCGGAAGGCGTCTTCGGAGCTCATGCGGTTACATGGCACTGGGTTACTGGGTTTAGTAGGGGCAAGTTTAGTGGTCTAGCTAGCCAACAGGAGCCAGCCACGACCGAAGTTCCAAATGAAATCGCCCCCAACCCTCCCACATCCCTTCTGATGGAGGACGCCCTAGCCTACGAACGAACCGGGGCTTAGCTCCTAGCAAAAGGTTGTCCGTGAGTGATCCACTTAACTTTTAGTTTTGGCATTGTCGAGATCGTAAAGGCACAACTGAGTCGTTTCGAGACCTCCAACTGCGAACAGTGACTGATCATTCACGAATGCTACAGCCAATCACTCCGACGCAGTTTATACCTCCTACCATGATGCGGCTTGAATCGCAGCAAAAGGCACAAGTTGCACGTGTGTCTTCCTATGTCTTCGCGTCTTCGAAATCGGATTCGATAGTGCTGGCCACTACTATCACGTAATCGCCGCTGAACCGGGCTCGTGAAACGCGTCCGAGACTGCGAGGACGACTAAAACTTCCCCCCATGGTCATGGTGGACACTGAAGAATGCGTGACGAACCGTGGAAGAGAGCGGGAGCAAGTCTCTCCTCGTAATAGGCGAGAGACCAGTGGGCTGCATTGGCAAACTCTGCAGCTTGCTTTGCCGACATGACCTCAACCTGACGCCACATCAGGGTTCGTAGAGTACTGCACAACCCATCATGCCAAGAAGCAAATGGCAACTTTTGGAGTCGCTGCATTTCTCCGGGATGCCTGCAGTGGGAAGAACCCCTGTCAGGTAAGCACAAACTGCCATTCGTTTGCCTTGTCGCTACAAAGACTCGCCTCAGGAAAAAAGAGAACGATTACAGGCATGCTGTGCGGAACAGAAATCAATTACAGATGATCCTTAGCCACCGACTGCCTGCTCAGGAACGGAGATCGCGAGGCCTACATGTTGCAACGGGCGACACTTTGGTGGTGTCTCGCACTTCTGGGATCGCACAAGGACATCTCCCTTGTGTCGAGCAAGAACGAAATGACATACTGCTGAGGGAGGCACTCGTTTCATTGAAGTGATGCAGAAACACTGCCCGAGACTTGAACAACTGTTCGTTCCAAGTGCCAAGAGTTTAAGTACTCAAGGCATTGCCAGCACCAAATGTTCCGGCCTTTACAATCTTTACAAGTTGCGGGTGTGGCTAAGCACACCTGCAAACATCCGTGAAGCCCAGACTGCATATGTATTCTGGCTTGTTAGGGAGCCATGACTAGACTCTATTAGACATCCAGTGGGCGTCTGACGATGCATAGTTGCATGCAGGTTCAACTGCATTTGACATTTCTCAGCCGCGAAAGATGCCCCTAGGAAAGTTTGTGACACATAAAAACCAAAAACATGCAACTCGCGATGGCAATGAATGGCTGCTCTGAAGGCATATGGTGCATGCACTTGTGAAGGTCTGGGTTTGCCGTGGACGGTGTCCAAAACTACAAAGGATCGTCCGAACTTGCGCGTAGGAGCACTCTTCATACCCTACAATACGACCGGGTGTGTGACACACTTGAGGCCCCCTCTACCACTCACATATGCTTGAAAGAGCATGTACTGTCATCGAGGTGGTCTTGCTCAATTCGGCATGGGAGAAATGGCCCGAGAGAAGCCATGGCCTCTTCGATCAAGGGATCGCAAGAGAGCATGTTGACGAGCGGTTCATCTGCACAGCTGAAGACCACCCAGGCCTTGCCATGCATTGCAAGGAGCCTCGTGCCGCGGCACTCTCAGTGGAGCACCTCACCTGACTCCAGCCGGCCGTCGAATCCACGGCTCGTGGCATCCACCAGCCATGCCGCCAGGATGGCTGCTGCATTCCTGAGGTGCCAGAGAAGCGACTTGCCCACCCAGGCTTCTTTTGCCGTGCTGCCAACACTCACAAGTGCCTCGAAAGATCCGCTCACGAAAAGGAGTTTGGCACTCATTCGCAGGCTGAGAAGAAGATCCCGCCTGAGCTCTTGTGCTTCCAACTGCTCTACGGAAACCGCTCTCTGCTGCCGATTTTCAAGCTCCTCCTGCAGGACCTTCCGGATTCATCTGAGTGCATCCATGCTCGCTGCTCCTGGAGCAGACTCAACACACATCTTCCTGAGTGGGGAAGCAGACCCTCAGCCTTGTCAATCTCCCTGACAAAAGACTGCAAAGCCTTAGCCGGATTCCTCAGCTTTCAGCGCTTTCGACGCTGGTGGCCCTCTATGCGATGCCAGATGATGGTGTGATCATGCAGTCGTGACGCAGCACGCAGGAGCCTGACGCGCCAATTGACACTTCACAAGGACGATTCGAAGCGAAACGTACTCCGAAGGGTCTTAGAAGCTACCAGTAGCTCTGGCGACCAGTCAAGGGTCTTCGGGGCGTCGGATATCAACTGCCTGGAGAAGGACTGAGATCTGCAGTGGCGACAATCAGCTGCTCTCGATCACTGCATAAGGCTGCCAAGGTGCCGTGTGCGGGCCTTGACGCGAACGAGGCGTTGCCGTCTTTCAACATGCCGACTCGCGTGACCAAGCATCCTGCCGATTCCTGAGAGGCGTGAAGAAATCACTTGTCCCTGGCACTGCTGTAGGTCCCATAACTCAATGAAGCTCTTAAGGTGCCGTCTTCGACATGCACATCGACCGACACGACTTGGCACTTCCTTTGCTGCCTGGAGCAAGTCCTAAGTGAAATTGCCATCTGCGCACTGCATTCCATTGCTGCTTATCTAAGCAACCCACACACCACGTGCATCTTTGCCTCCAAGTCAAGGCGCGAAAGCTGCCCAGAAAAGCAAGCTACTCCACTTCGTCATCAGCATCTCCGACCACCAGTGATGTGACAGAAATCCTGCTGTCACATCGCAGACTTGATGATGGGCCTGGGCCCAGTCGAGTCAGCTTGGTTTGGAGTTCATGCAGCAGACCGCGAGCAAGATGGACAATGCCAACAAAGGAGCAACAGAAAGCAAGCGAAGCACCAGTTGACCTGGCCGGCCTCAAGAATCGAGCTGCACCCCATCACCCGCAAAAAAACGGAAAAACGAAGAAACTATCACCAAGGTCGGCGATTGAAGTGCTGCATCACATCTTGCCAGGGCATGGTCTTGATTCTTTAACTGCATCTGAGACACAATCGGAGACTCTAGTTGTCTCAACCTCGAGAGCAAGAAGACTAAACCCAGTCACTTCAGAGTAAGACCCTCGAACCCACGGCAATTAGAGCAGAGAATCAAGCAAATGCCGTAATTGCATCACTGCCCGGCCTGTTGACTTGCCCATTCTCGCAGAGTTTCGCTCGAAGTGATCGATTGCTTCCAGCTTCTGAATTTGCTGGTAGCACTTTTCCGCACGAACTCCCACTCATCCCTGCAATAAGCTCAGGGCGACTTTGAACTCCAGCGGTTTTAAATTTTAAAGGGCACATTGAAAGGACTTTGCCTGCACAGTAGTTCGTCGCCGGCACTTGCAGTGTGAAGGGGAAATGCAAAGGCAACACCCTCGGAAGATCAGATCAGGCTCAGCTACATCAATCTCCATCAAGTCTTGCAGTCCAGAGCCCAGAGCTTGCGCACATGCCACCGCAACTAGGGAAGACGGCTTCATCGCTCATGACTGCTGGTTCCATGCTTGTGACTTAGCAACACAGCACGTGGCTCATCACTTCTGGTCATCATACAGATTCCCCTCAATTTTCTGTGCAAAGTGTGGACACCTAGCTGATGCTGGCACCGTGGCATCAGTCACATGTCCACATCAGAGTGCTTAACAATACATGGATGCCAACATCCATGCCATTTTGCTGTGCTGCTTGCGCGACTGTGTGTCATGTTGCAACCGTTTTAGCTGCTCAGATCTATGGAAAATCACATCCAAGAGCAGCCGCATGGAGCCGTGCGCCGAAGAGCTGCAATGAATCGGGCATCATAATTTGGCGACTTAGTTTCGGGTTCAAGTCAAGCTTGAGCCCGCTTCTGAGACGACGAGAATGCAGCAGCCATCATTAACGCTTCATTCCGTTGCAGCTCCAGCAAGTATCCAGGGACTCATGCTAACTCAGATGAGGCCCACCATAGACGCAAGGAGGACTCCACCAAGCAAGAATCTGACAAACAAAAGGCAAGTTCGAAATCCGCTCCCCTGCGCAACGGAAGGCAATCACGTCGGCACCGCATCTTGCTTCTGCCCTCCGTGAGGTACATCACCCTCAGATTCCAGAGAATGCCAGCTTGTCAAACGGAAACATACGGAGAACGCTGCAGAACCGAATGGTCCGCCAAGTTGCGGGAGAACGAACAGTGCTTTGGACATGAGGAGCTGCCTTCTCTGTACGTCTGGGATACACCCACAAGCTAACACCGGGGCGCATGACTGAATGCTCAAAGCTGCAGCGAAATTCTGAAATCGGCCAAGCAGCACTATGAAAGACATGACCGACATGAGGAACATGAAGCCCTTAGAACGAAACTGGCTTCGGAAAAACCAAAAATTGGGGAGGATGCACTCCTCATGTCCATCAGATCCCGCAAGATTGCAGGTGTGACTTGCCATCTCAACGCCATCTTGTTAAGCCGCTCTTCTCGCAATGCAGAACCGAACTGGTTTAAGGCCGCTAGTCTGAGTGCTCGGCAAAAACCACGACAATAGGAAGCAGAGGACCTAATGCGCCGGCCTGGCACAAGACCATGGCCAACAGGCTTGACCGGGATGGACAATACATGAACCAGCTGGGCATCCGGCGACGGCTTGCAAGGGAGCGATCCAGGACGGCAAACTGTCAGTAGCACTGCCTGAGTCCTGCAAGTAAATTCTGGGACCGTCTCACCCCTCGGCCAAATTACGGTCACGGTCGCCAAGCTCGCCTCCTCTTCTGACTCTTGTGCTCGGGTTCTTCTTCTCATACCTCTTCACAGCATGATGCACTAGATGGACATGCATGTAGGTGGAAACAGCGTCTTGACTCAAAATTTCGATTCCCAGTATCTCAACACATGTTGCAGAGATTCAAGCCCTGGCCGATGGACGGCCTGGATGCGAAGTCGAAAAGGAAAAACCTCCTGGACCTTGCGAGACTTGAAGGACGACATGACCACTCTGCCAGACATCTCTGCATATAATCCAGGAAGTAAGGCTTCCTCAACAGAGCGCAAGATTGTACGACATCATGTTTTGCCTCCGGAAGTGAAGACGAAAGTTCCAGGGCCGGTCCTGATTGACAGATCACTGGATATCGGCTGGTACAGGCTGCTGTGGCAACGCAACGTTTTCGGGCTTGGACAAAAAAAACCGTTCGAGGCGCCCGAGCTCAACCACTGAGTTTCTAACCTTACAAAGTTCCGCCCACCGCCAAATTCTGCGCGCATTCCAGGCATGCCGCCTGCGAAAAAGGCCTTGGCACCAACACTGTATTTGGCACCACAACCTGCGCACATGCTGTGGTCAAAAACAAGCAGCTTCAAAGATGTCTTCCGGCGAAAAACCCGGCGACGCCGAACCTCCGCCTGGGATACAAAGCTACTGTAGAAGGGCGCACTATGAGGATTCAGCGACAAGCGGAGGAGCTGCATGGCAACGTTCAGGCTAACGCCTTTTACAGCATCCACTCCATATTGATCATATCTTTGCCTGCACGCAAACCCATCACAAAGTTCTCAGCGGCGAAACTGGATCAGGCCTCTTCTCCGTGTCACTGAGCACGGAGAAAGCTTCGCCCACCCTCTTGAAAGCCTGTGCATCAATGCCATTCCCAGGGCCATGTTCCATCATGAAGATTGAAAGTACACTCTTAAACAAAGGAGGTAAAAATTAGAATTCAAACGTGACCTCCTCTGCCCCATCGTCTTTGCATTTGTCAGGATGCAGCTGCAAAGCCAATTTCCGGTATGCCTCCAGTGAGCACACATTGGATCGCTTGCTCTGCAACACGGTAGAGCCTTCTTGATCTCGACATCATTCGCACTTTTTTCTATACCTGACCCATCGTAAACACACACCGTCGCAATTCACTAAATCTACGATGTACTTGTCGGATCAAGTGACCCAAGTGCCTAGAATACGGTAATAGTCATCTCCAGCACCAGAGACCTTCTTGATGGCGGCAGCCGCCTCGCATCAAGCTCCAACCAACTGACCCGCCATGCTCGCAACAGGGCCAATGCGAGATGTTTGCCTCAGTTGCCATAATGCTGTCCTACAAACTTCGATGTCTGAGCCGAAAAATTGATGTGGAAACGGATGGTCCCGCGGCCTCCATCGCTTTCGAAATGCGACAACGACAAAAGACAACGAGCTCCAGTTGTACCATCTTCCCAAATGTCGTACCAAAAAATGTCCGCGTTAGCCGCGTTAGGAACGGAAGACAACCCGATCTCCGCAACGCTGCAAGTGCAAGTTTGAGACACTACAAGCACTGCCAAAAGTGCAACTTTTGGCACATGCGCATGCCAGTTGAGCAAAAGTGACGTGCGGCAGACATCCTCTGAACACATTCTGTGTTGATCTGTTCCTTCGGAAGCATTGAAGTTTGTCAAACTTCGATTTTTAGATGGTCCCGAAACGAAACGCCCCCGTTGCAAACGTTTTCAATGATCTTAAAACAACTGGCACGCAAAGCTCTCGAAGAAAACCATGAGACTGCGCATGACTCGCATGTACATTGCTAAAACGGTGCAATGCGATACAATGTGTCGAAACCAGCTACGCTCAGTGGCATGACACGAAACCATCAACGAACATGATTTTTGCATCTTGCAAACGATATGAAGGGATCCATATTAATGTGTATGTAACGAACAAACCGTCATCGCTCCCTCACCAATACCACTACCTCTTGCAAAAACCTTATGCTTGGCGGTGTGCTACCATCATGGCAAAAATAGTGCGAAACGTGTTGATAATTTGTGCGCATCTCGTTTCATGAACAACTCGAAACAACCGAAAAAAGAACCCAAAGCAACAGCACACTAGAGTAACACGGTTTCAAAGTAATACAACAGTACAACAGAGCAAGAAAATGAAAGTCATATACATGCAGAAACCACTGCAGAGATATCGAGTAACGGAATAACAGAAAAAAGTAGATAACGATATAGAAGCACGGCAGTATAATGGATTTGTATCGCAATAGCGTAGTACAACAAAAACTATATTTTGGTAGCATTGAGCATTCCACGCAGCGGGGAACACGACATGTCCTTGCACGGAGCCTTCGACTCATGGTTTTGTTTATCCATCTCAAAACAGAGAAGACATCGTTCGTGTGACATTTTCTTCGCTCTTCAAGGATTTCTCAACCAGACTCGCCTCCCTTTCCTCTCCGATTATAGCTCTGGCGCGCATGGGCCATCGGCAGCGGAATCAATCATCGCCGGCTCTCAAAAGCCCGGACTTAAGCTCCAGGAAGAATACTCCTCCAGATCGTAGTGACCCAAGGTCCAAAACTTCTCGCAGCTCGAAGACTGAGACCAATCGTTTGCGAACTCCTCTATCCACCAAGCTCGTCCTGTCATTGCGGCTGGGTGGCTCCAACGCACAGCCCCAAAAGCACCAGCGCCCCGCCACATTTTTTATCCAGCATCATGGCACTCTCAGTCGATCCGGCCTGCGTGACATGTGCCGGCCTCGCCAGTGACTGATCCAGGCCTACTGTGTGCACGTGCAGTCTGGCCTGTTCTGGTGCTGAAAAATGGCCCAAACATTGGTCCCCGCTGTTCACGCTGCTCACAGACCAAATAATCATAAGGTTGGCATTCTGTTCAATGCTGAGACCCGAGTTTCGCTGGCAAAGATGACCCAGCAGTGTCGTACTTCACACCTACCGATCCCGAAACGCGGTAGGAATTTCGACCCGAAGCCCTAAACGCTGAACTTACCTGAACCCTATGCCCCTGAACTCCTAAGCCCCTGAACCTCAAAACCCCCGAAACCCTAAACCTCTAATCCTCTAAACCCTAAATCTCTAAACCCTAAACCCCTAAACCCTAAACCCCTAAACTTCTAACCTCCAAAATCCTTACCCTAAACTTAACCCCTCAACCCCGCACCCCTAAACCCCTAAATCTCTAGAAGCGTCCGAAACGCCTAAGTAGGCCTTGGCGCTTTAACACTCTTGACACCCTGGACCTCAACACCCTGCTTCTATCAAACTATCGAGCCAGGGTTTAGGGTTTAGGGGTTTAGGGGTTTAGGGGTTTAAGGGTTTAGGGGTTTTGGGGTTTAGGGTTTAGGGCAAACCCCAAACCCTAAACCCTAAACTAAGCCCTAAATTTTAAACCCTAAGCCCTAAACCCTAAGTTAAAGCCCTAAACCCTAAACCCTAAGCCCTAAACCCTAAACCCTAAGCCCTAAACCCTAAGCCCTTTAGAACACGGAAAAACACGCGCCTCCGCGCCCCCGACATCTCCGAGTTGATTGCACTGCGGAGCAGTGGCGCCGAGGCGTTCAGCGGGCGGAGGGCCCTGAAGCGCTGCCGTAATGGTCAGTCATAGTAGATCCTAGTAGTTTAGGGTTTAGGGTTTAGGGTCAGTCATAGTAGATCCTCGTAGTCTAGGGCCTTCTAGGGTTTACGGTCAGTCATAGTAGATCTAGTAGTGGTACTGGTCGTGGTACCGGTAGTGGTATAATGGCGGTGGTAGTCGTACTGGCAATGGTGGTAGCAGCAGCAGGAGTGGGAGAAGTCATCGTCACAGTCAGAGTTGCAGTCATAGGCAGAGCCGTATTCCAAACGCCGGCAAAGCCAAGAGATCCCAGTTAAACTTTGAACTTTCTTGAACTATGAAGGGGTTCTGGATGTAGCACAAATAATACTCGTGTGTGTGTATATATATATATGTGTGTGTGTGTACACATATTTGTGCGTGTGCGTGTGCGTGTGCGTGTGCGTGTGCGTGTGTGTGCATATTCTGTGTTCGTGGTGGTAATGCTTAATATCCTTACAAGGTGTAGGTTATACAATTGAATTAAGGCCCGCCACTACCCCAAAATGAAAATGTCGGAGAATGGTAGGGTGCAGAAGAGTGGAAAAAGTATGGCTCTGAGACCACTCGCAGAGGTCGCAGGAAGCAAGTACGAACGGGCCGCAAGTTTGTGACCCGGTCTTGAACTGAGCAGTCGAGCTTGTTTGCTTTGCACAGCCGGCGTGCTGCGAACTTGAACATCATTCTTGCTCGAGCAGGCGTTCTCTTCACATTGCAAGCACTACCATCATGGACATCATCGCGGGTTGGTCGAGCATGCGTGTCCTTCACGTCGGATCCAGTGGAAGCTGCAGTGGGCGCAAGTACCGTATTTTTTGACATGCGCGGGCCGAAGCCTGGTTAATTTCACCATCGTCAGAATGATCATCAAGACCATCAACATCAACATCAAAAACCAGGTGGTCATCGTGATCATCACCAGCATGATGCTGGTCATTATTATCTGCATCACCATCACTACCACCACCACCACCACCACCGCCACCACCATCACCAGTATTACCATCATGCACGCGATCATGCTCAGGGCCATCAAAGTGTCATCTTCATCATCGTCGTCGCGACCATCTTCGTGATAGGAGGTACCTGTGCTTCTTTGAGGGGCTCAAACCTTACTCTCAGGTCTTGGCCTCCCGGGCGTGCCGCCCCCGACAAATCGACAACCGCCCATAAATCCCAAAGTCCTCAACAATAAACCCTAAAAGCCTGAACCCAACAAATCCGAACCCCCAACGGCGCGCTTTTAGGTTTTGTGGGCTCTTAAAATTTGGTGCACTGGAAGAAGGGCGAGCCTGATTTGCGCCGGGTTTACGTTTTGCACGTTCAAGTTCAAGACTCAAGAACCACAGCCATACTCACATCACGCAAGCACCGTCTGATGCTGTATAAACTCCCTGCTGGAAAGAAAGATCATCACGTACTGGAATATGGCAAGGACCTGCTCTTACAAAACCCTAAACCCTGAACCCTAAACCTCGTCACAAAGCCCAAGGTATACAATCCCAAACCGTGTCCCAGAAACCCATCTTGGAGGCCACAAGCATCAACGCTTGTGGAACCCGTTAAATCTAGTTGCGAGTATAAAGCTTAACGCCGACTTGAAACGATGTTACTATAGGTTCGAGGCAAACTGTAAGTTCTTCTGCCAGAGAATCCAAACAGGATGATTCTGAGAGCGAGGCTGCGGAGTCGTCGCCGTCGTTTTCTTCTGTGCAGGGCGCTGCAGATTCCGGGCTTGTGCATGTACAACACCTTCTCGCACCCTCAACCTCAAGCTCTCTGATCATGGAGCCATACACTTTAGACCTCGAAACCATCAATTTGTCAGGTCTGCCACCCCGAACAGTGCGTCTGGGGTCTCGTCCAAAGGTCCATGAACTCCAAACCTCGAACGTCCCCGAATACCCCGAATACCCCTAAACCCCGGGGCCCGCCACGACTTGTGACCGGCATGCAAGTCAAGAGCCCTAAGCCCCCCGAAAAGCCCCCACAAGCCTCAGACCCTTGTGGGTAGTTCTCCAAATTAGGTCATCTTTGAAGGTCCCTTTTGTTAAGGGTGCCGTACTGTTTTGGGGACCTAGACAGGGAATCTAATTTGGAGAACTGCCCCCTTGTCATTTTTGGGTCTCAGGCTGGGCTTGGGCCAACTTCAGCGACACTCAGGCCTAAACCGTCAGTTTACATACCAAGTCCATTCCACCTAGAAGGAAAGAACACATGTTGGAACCCCTTTGTAAGAAACCATATCCCGCAGAAAGCCCAACAAAACAGGCAGGAGCGCAGGCAAGCGGCTGAGCTTTATTGTAGTACATATAAAGATAAAGACATATAAAGATAAAGACCAAACCCTAAGACTCGATCCTAAGCCCAAGCTATTGCAAACTCGGAGCACCGGGACCGGACAAAGTCTCAGCCGAGAGTGGGTTTAGGGTTTAGGGCTTTAGGGCTTTAGGGCTTTAGGGTTTCGGGCTTTAGGGCTTTAGGGTTTTAGGGTTTAGGGCTTTAGGGTTTGGGGTTTAGGGATTTAGGGCTTAAGGGTTTAGGGCTTTAGGGTTTAGGGTTTTAGGCTTTTAGGGTTTAGGGCTGGCGCTGCTGGTGCTGGGCCTTGTCACTTTCTGCTCTCACAAGCTTGGGGGAAAGGATGGTCCTCCTTCTCCAGGAGGTCCAGACATTCGTGGACGGGTTCGGCCATCCCCATGGAAAGGGACTCTTCTGGGGATCCCCATTTTGGGACCGTGCAAAAAACTGTGGTGGGGTTTCTTGATAAGGATTACAACAGGGATCTTTTGAATCAGGAGTCTCCATTGATCAAAACCCTAATCCCGAGTCTATTTATGAAGGTCCCTATACCAAATTCTTTCAGTAACCCTTCTTGTAACCCTTATAGCAACCCCCTAAACCCTAAACCCTGTACAACCCTAATGTAGGGCCCTTAATAATTAGAATAGGGTTTTGCGTTACATTAATTTTGGAATATAACTATGATAAGGAACCCTAAGGAAATAACATTGGTAAGACTTAGGCTTCTAGAGTGCTCTATTTGTGAAGGCCCCTTCCTTCAACCTTCAACCCTACACCCTAAACCCTAAAACCCACACAGAGGACCCCCCGGCCCCCATCCCCCCGAGGCCTGCGGCCGGCCATCAATGAAGGGAATGGCGTAGGGCCTCCACCAAAGGACGGCTTGGGGGTTTAGGGTTTAGGGTTTAGAGGGGCTGACGTTCTAAGAAGTACTGGGGGTGTTGTGTTAAGGGTTCTTTGGGGGTTTAGGGCTTTTGGGTTTAAGGTCATCTGAGGTTTAGGGTTTTGGGTTTAGGGTATCCGATTTAGGGCTACAGCATTAAAGGCTGAGGGTTTAGGATGTTCTGGGGCTCTGATGCTCTAGGGCTCAGGGTTCGCACCGCCCTTTAACGGGCTCGGTAGGTTCTCGAACCTCGCAGTGCAAGGATCAAGAACACCTACACGGAACAAGCTCTTGTGCTGTATGTGGGTCGGAGGAGAGCTGTTTCGGCTTTAGGGTTTCAGGTTTGGGGTTTTGGGATTTTGGTGAAAGGATTGGGGTTAAGGGTTGTGGGTTTGGGGCTTCGGATTGAACAATATATGGAATACGACCGTCTTGGCACTTCATGCCCCCACTCCGGCACTCTAAATTGAAAACCCTCTGCTTGTTAAGGGCTCCGTATGGGAGTTCTCTAAATTAGGGTCCCTTTAGGGTCCTTTGTATAAGGGTGCCGTACTATATCGGGGACCTAAACAGGGACCCTAGTTTAGAGAACTAACCCATATTAGTCTCGGGGAGCGGACCGATTTATCCCGAAATCCAATGCAGGGACTGCCAAGACTATCTCAACCCCAAACCTTAAGACCCTAGACCCTAAACCCTAAACACGTCACAGTACCCCTATAGCCTGCTTACAGAAAGCCTTGTAGAACCCTTATAAGAACCCCAAACCCTACATCCTAAACTCAAGCAGCCCCGATCTCGCAGGAGTTTTTGTTGGAACGAATTGATCGGAAACAAGAAACCAAGACACCTCAGGACTCGAATCCGAATCTCTTTGGGGGAGGAGGATGCCTAATGTTGCGCTTAGGGCTTAGGGTTTAGGGTTTGCGGGGTTTAGATAGGGGTGTAGGGTTCAAGGGTTGAGAGTTGAGGGGTTAAGGATTTTGGGTTTAAGGGCTTCTGGCAGATGCTGCTTCGGTCTGTCTCTGAACACGTCAGAGTCATGACAAGTGAGCCGCGAGGAGCTAGATCTACACGCAGAAAGCCAAGACAGGCCGCAGTCAGTCTTGCTGCGGCGCCCGTGTTTCTCTATTGCTTCCTACGGCTGACTAGTGGTAGCTTTTTGCATCAATCGTGAATCCTTTCTCATCAACATCATCATCCTTCCTCTCCTCCGTTGCGCCTCATCATGAACGACAACAGCAACATCACCGTCTGCCTCCTGAATCCTAAACGCTAGACCCCAACTCGTCGTGGTCCCCTGCCCTAGCCCCAAATGCTCCGCAAGCCTCGTCACCAGTGCGAAAGCGATGAAGCGCACGAGGATGACCTGCACGGCGCGTGTTCCCAAAGCGACATTTAGAAAGACAGCCCGCAAACTAGAACCCCCGAACTGAAGCCCCAGACAGTAGACCCCGAAACCCTAAAACATCTTACAAGTCCCCTTATAGCACCCTCATAGTACCCTTCCAGTACCCTAAAGCCCTAAATCGCCAAAAAACCCGGAGACACCCCTAAACCCTAAACCCTAAAACCCCTAAACCCTAAAACCCCTAAACCCTAAAACCCCTAATCCCTGAGAGGAGCTCTGGGACTCTAGGGCTCCCGCTTCAGAGGTTTGGACATTCGCAGGTTCCCAGGCTTGGAGTTTAGGGTTTAGGGTTTAGGGGTTTAGGGTTTTTGTTTTAGGGTTTAGGGTTTGGTATAGTGTAGTATAGTGTAGTGTAGTATAGTATAGTGTAGCGTAGTATAGCATAGTGTAGTGTAGCATAGTCTAGTGTAGTATAGCGTAGTCTAGTGTAGTATAGCGTAGTCTAGTGCAGTATAGAGTCAGTCTAGTTGCGTGTAGTATACGGTATATATTATATCGTTTGTAGTAAATAGTGTATAGTTCGTAGTGAATAGTATATAGTATAGGACAGTATAGTATAGTGTAGTATAGCATAGTGTAGTATAGTACAGTATAGCATAGTACTGCATGGTATAGTCTAGCACAGTATAGCTTTGGTGTGCCGGTTAGAGCAACGGAAGAGTTTGGAGGACTGGAGATTAACACAATTAGATGGTTCAGACGTTGTGGGTCATCTCGAAGCTCAAATCCCTTACAGTACCCTCATACTGCCCTTATAGTATTGTAAGCCTCGATAGGATGCCCAAAGGAACCCCAAACCCTGAAGGCACAGCAACATCCTGGGGCCTAGACCCGGAAGCCAGACATTGGTATATCTGTCCATGCATACTTTTTCAGTATTGATATTAATTTACAGCACAGACGGTTACGTTACATGAGGAAGCGTGCGCACATGCATGTACTGCAATGCTTGAAGCATTGCTTATGATCACAAGCCTCCGCTGCCCTAAGCATCAGTATCTACTACGTCGATGCAAACCACCCTAAACCCTAAACCCTCTGTGTAAGACCAGGCTTCGCTACTCCAGGAGTCCGCAGCAGTCTGCAACCAAGCAGCGAGAGCCGCGGCTGTCATCGCCTGCAGGGAGACAAGCCGGTTTAGGGTTTAGGGTTCAGGGTTTAGGGTTTAGGGATCGGTTTCAGCTTGAAAATGTTGGTGTTTTGCAATACTGGATTGGTTGGGCTCCTTACTGTAATCATCCGGTGATATACCCCAACACCATGGTCATAAATGACTATGACTACTCTTGCCTTCCTAAGGGGTTCTACAACGGACCCTTATTGATTAGAAAGGGGTCGTTGAGTTCCATTATGCTACACCCAGAGAGCCCAATACCCGCCTTAATTCAGGAATATACCTTAAATCATAATACTAAGGCCCCTATAAATTAAGGTATAATTACTTCTTTAAGGGGTCTTGGGCTCTCTAGGCAATTGTACTAGGGAACCCGTAGGCGCAGTAAGACAAAAAACATTCATAGACTCAGTACTCTACCACTAAAACCCCTAAACCACTAAACCCCTAAACCCCTAAACCGTGTATTAGGGCTACCCGTCTTGACCTGCTGGATTCAGGGTCTTAGGGCTTGGACTAACCCCAGGGTTCGAAAAGGGTTTGAATCAAGGCCCTAAACCCTAAAACTAAACAAAAAATCCTACACCCTAAACCCTAAACAAAAAACCCTAAGCCCTAAACCCTAAACAAAAAACCCTAAGCCCTAAACCCTAAAGATCGTGCCCTGGCAGGTTTCGCGGCTGCGTGGGGACTTCGGGCTTCTGAGGCTAAGAGTTTGAGACTTCGGACAGGTTTGGGGGCTTAGGGCTTGAGGGGTTTTGGGGGTTTAGGGCTTTTAGGGTGTTTTAGGATGGTTTAGGGGTCTAGGGGTTTAGGGAAATAGGACTTGGGGATAAGGGCTTAGGGCTTAGAGTGTCGAGTTGAGGATTTTGGGTTCAGGGTTTAAGACGAAGCCATCTCCCACAACTTCAGACGAGACCCTGGCGGCATGCGCCAATCAAGGGGTCTTATTGATGTCAAAAAGGACTTCCGGGTACATGATGGTACGGCTGTGATAAGGAACCCCAAGGAACAGTAGGTAACTATTCAGGCCCACTTCTTACAGAAATTCAGATGGAAAGTGGCCATGCAGCTGAAGCCTACTTCCGGAAGCTGGAACCCTGAACTCTGAACCTTGAACCCACAGGCCCCAAACCCAACCCCTAAACGCCGCATCCCTAAAACCTGAAGCCCCCGACCCGCCTGGCGCTGCTCCTCTGAGTAGCCATGCGTAAGCTCCTTGATATCCTGACGGTTTAGGGGGGTGTCGGGTTACCTGCTGGCAAGACCTGCGCAAACCTAAAAAGAGGCTTGAAAGAAAGAACCTTACAAGCCGCTCACCCCTGCAGCTGATAGCAAAAAGACCCAAGAACAGCCCTAAACCCCCAAAATCTAAATCCAAACCCTAAACTCTAAACCCCGAAACCCTGAAGACACCTTAATAGAAAGAGAACCGCTTATTGACAACCCTCAGCCCAAATCCACAAAGAAAGACCCAAGAAACCCAAAGCCCCGCGAATCCTCGGTGGTCTTGTTGAGGTCGATGTCCTGGCGCCAGGCACAGCCAAACCCAATTTTTTTCGAGCTTGGGGTTTAAGCCGGTGGGGCTTTAGGCCTTGAGGGTCCGAGGCTTCAGGGATTTAAAGCTCTCGGGCCTTAAGGCTTTCAGGCTCCAGGCTCCGAAGGGTTTAAGTCTTCAGGGCTTTTGGAGCTAGAGGTTTGCAGCTTTGAGCTTCGGGGCTTGGGGCTTGGAAAACTTTGCTCTACCCATAGGCTCCTAAGTAGTTCCTTTTTGGGATTACCTTATAGGGTTCTAAATATGAACCACAAACAGGAGCTACTTAGGAGCCTAGGGGTGCCGCTCAGGGCCGACGGTGTTCGAGTTCCGGTGCTGTTCGCGGCCTTGCCGCCTCTCAAGTTGTCTTAGTTCTCCCGGTGAGCCTTATCCCATTTAAATTAAGCTTGGTTGCTGGAAGCTGAACCCCCGAACCCCGAAACTCAAACCCCAAAGCCCCCCAAAAGCTCAAACCCTAAGCCCCCAGCGATTCTAGACCCTAGATTGAGGGTTTTCTCGGGGTTCGGTGTTTGGGCCCAAATCGCAAACCCAAACCTCTAACTCCCAAGCCCTTTTTCATATCCTCCAAAGCCCCCTGAAGAACTAACTCGATACGGACTTAAGGTCAGAGCCCTCGGCCTTAAAGCCTTTAAGCCCTGGAGCTTTAAAACCCTAAAGCCTCAGACCCTGAAGGCCTAAAGCCCCAAAAATACTAAGAAACCCCTCGTTCGGAATCCTCGAAGCGCAGGACCCATGTTAAGAACACTCCTAGACGGCAGCGGTTCCTCTAAACGCTGTACGAAACCCTTTTCAAAAACTCTGAGAAAACTTTGTAAGCTTCTAGATAAAACGCGCCCTCGGGTTCATCTCAGCCGATCGTGGGCACCAGCCCGAGGAACCTCCAAAACCCCTATGGAACTCCCTCACAAGGGGCAACTACCCATTCAGGGCCCCCTTATAGACCTTCATAGGACCCTTAAATCCAAGCTCCTGCTCCTACTTCGTCTTCCTTTATAAGGTGGCAAATACCGTGAGCTCACTCTTAGGATTTGGGAGGTAGGGTTGAGGCTGGGGCAGAGTTTAGGGTTTGGTTAGGGCCTGGGCTTTAGGGGTTTAAGGATTTAGGGCATTAGGGCTTTAGGATTTAGGGGTTAGGGGTTTAGGGGTTTAGGCTTTTAGGGTTTAAGGGTTTGGGGTTTAGGGAAGGTTTGGGGCTTTAGGGCTTTGGGATTTAAGGCTAAGGTTTAGGGGTTTAAAGGAGGAGTGTGGGGCCCCTTATAAGGCTGATGGGGGGGAAGTGCCTCGATGTACCGGTAGGTGAAGACCGTCACAGCGCCACCTGCCATGCCCCTTTGGGTTTTACGGTTTAGGGCTTACCTGGGTATCCAAGAGCCTACCGTTTTGAGGGTTAGACCCTATAATTCAGGGGTCATCACCTACTATTTCGCAGGGTTTGGGGATACAGGTAGGGTTTAGATTTAAGGTCTGAAGCCTAAACCCTAAACCCTAAACCATAAGCCACTAAACCACTAAAAGTGAAACCCCAGATCCTCGACCGTTCAAGCCCAAACCCCAATGTCTTACCCACACCCCAAGTCCCACATGAATATTGCCGTGCTGATTGTTGTTGGTTCGATTATGACTGTTGTTGTTGTGGGATGATGATTTTTCTCTCAGTATCATGATCATCCTCATAATTATGCTTATTCTTATTACTTGTGTTTTTCCCAAGACTTCTGTTACTAGTCCCCGCCCCCGCCACACTGCACCAACCGAACAGACCCCCCGAGAGTCCGCTACATGGACCGAAACCCTGAGAAACAGACCCATGGTCGCATAGGTTGTACTTCGAGTTTAGGGTGTAGGGCTTGCGGTTTAGGGCTTTGGGGCTTAGGGTTTCGGGTTTAGGGCTTGCGGTTTAGGGTTTAGCTTAGGATAGACACACGATTTTGGTAGCACAGAGCTGCTCTAAACATCATCCATGTACTGACAGTGGACACTACGCAAACAACATCTCAAAACCCTATGAAATCCAGCCGTGCATGCTGAACTCTGGAACTCCGAAAAGCTAACACGCCGCGGCACTTCACCTCGCCGAGCCAGAACATGAAGGAACCGATTGAAGAGAACACGCCCGCACGACAGAACGAGAACACGAACCTAGACCATCCATCTACCCTCTATTAGATCCTAAATACCCTTAATTTAGGGGTTTAGGGTTTAGGGTTTAGGATTGGATCCTAAATACCCTTAATTTAGGACCATATAACCCCCCCTTTTTGAGGGGTACTTGAAAGGCTCAACCTGAGGGCCGAGAGGCCGAGGAGGCTCTTGCTGCTCGTTCTTGCGCGCATGTGCTGTTCCATAAGGCCTCCTATAGGGTTTAGGGTTTAGGGTTTCGGGTTTTGGGTTTAGGGTAGGGTCCCGAAACCCCTAAACCCTTACAACAAAACCCCTAAACCCTAAACCCTAATGGCGACAAAGTCGCGCGTCCGGCTTTTCCGCTCCTTCAAGAAGCTCTCTCGAAGTCGAGAACTGTCCATCTCTTGAGGGTTTGGGCTGAAACCTAAGCCCCAACCCCTACACCCTAAAGCCCTAAACCCAAAACCCCAAAACCCTAAACCCCTACACCCTGAACCCCTAAACCCAAAACCGCGACACCCTAAACCCTTAAACTCAAAACCCCTAAACCTAAAACCTCAAAACCCTAAACCCCTACACCCTATTTTGGGTGTTGTGCTGTGTGGTTTGGCTTGACTCTGCTGGCGGGGCTTTGGTGCTTCCAAGTGGCTCTCAAGCTGTTCTGGGCTGTTTAGGGTCTTAGGGTTTTGGAGTTTAGGGTTTAGGGCTGTAGGATTTTAGGGTTTAAGGTTTGGGGCTTCTTTAGGAGTTTAGGGTTTTAGGGTTTAGGGTTTAGGGCTTGGTTTAGCTCTTCTGGGCTTGACGATTGACCTGATGTACGACCCTACAGGCCCCTGCTTAAGCAATGGAACCTTTGAAAAGATGCCACCTACTACGCGACATCCTCATCTCTGTCGCCGTAGAGGGAACCCTATGCCCCATGGCTTTAGGGTGCTAGGGTTCAAGGCTTACCTGGACATGTGTCTTCTCAACTGACGGCTCACCCTTCCCACAATCGCTCGAAACAGGGCGGCGAGGCAGGTGGCGACCACGAGCGTGAACCTAGTCGATGTTGGGGTGCCGGGTTTGTGCGCAACACTGGCTCTGCCTTAACGGGTTCAGGGGTTTGGGCATCTAGAAACGACAGCGTTGCAGGTTGGGTCATACCCAGAGAGCCCAAGACCCCATAATTACGGAATAAATCATAGTATTAAGGCCCCTATAATTTAAGGTATATTCCTTATTTAAGGGGCATTGGGCTCTCTGGGCACCTTAAAGCCTACTTTGGTCCTCAGGCTCACGGTTCCGCGTGTTTAGCCGGGCCACAATCGGCGAATCAGCCAGCGAACCAGATTCTTCTGGACACGGCCGCCCTTCCCGACCTTGCAGCTGAGCTTAATCCCTTAGTTAAGGGAATATACCTTAAATTAGAATAGGAACCCTAATAAGATTTACGGTATATGCTCAATGTAGGGGCATCAATAACTAGAACAGTGTGTGCGGGCAAACATAAAAATATAGTTCCAATAAGAAAATGGATAGCGTTAATAATTTGTCAGCCCTGTTTTTTGGCTGCTAGGATTGAATTTTACGACTTATGGTGTCGACCTTCTTGTGGCCTAGTGCTTCTTCGTGGCTGCCCCTGCAACGGTTTTCACAGATAGTTTAGTTGCATGTGTGCAGGTGCTCGCCGCAAGGCGTCTTGCTGCAGCAACGGGATGACCAGCAAGGTGACTCTTTCTATCAGCGCTTATAGCCTCACTTATGATACTTATACCTTGCATTGCGTGGATAGAAGTTGATAGAAGTCCGCTGGCCCACAAGTACGCCCCCTGAGCCCGAAACCCTTAAGCCTTAAATCAATAACCGCGGATAGAACCCTTCTGACACTTCTGAATCCCCCTCCTGAGACACCCTAAACCCTGAACCCCTAAACCCTCAACCCTGAGACCCTTGTGCAAAACCTCGGAAAGCCCGCAACTCGAAAGTTGAAACCTCAGACGAACCCCAAGCCCTAAGCCGATAACCCAACCTTTGCAACGCCTTAGAGAATCCCAAACCAGGCGCCCCTTCTCGACCTGGCTTATGGGAGTTAGGATTAGGGGGACCGCTGGGGATATAGACCCTCTCACTAAGGTCCCCTTTAAGAGAGCCACAAGTAGGGTTCAGAACGGTCCCCTTTAAGGGGTCTCCTAATACTACCTAGGAGCTTAAGCGCCTACATGCAAAGAAAGAGCATCCTAAATCCTAAACCCGCAACGCTTTTATCTACACCCTAAGCCCTCTTTATTGAGACCCTGAGCAATATACGTTCGAACAACCTAAACCCTAAACCCTAAACCCTCAACCCCTAAACCCCTAAACCCTAAACCCCTAAACCCCTAAACCCCTAAATCCCCTAAACCCCTAACCCCCTAAACCCTAAACCCTAAACAAAAAGCTCAGGAAACTTCCACAGAAAAGGCTCCAAAGGCTTCGGAACCCTTGGCTTCCGGCGCAGGCGGCGCAGAAGGATCTGAGGCGCCTGGAAAGCGGTTTTGGGGCTTGGGGGTTTAGGGCTTAGGGGCTTTAGGGTCTAGGGCTTAAGCTTTAGGCTTTTGGGGTTCAGGGTTTAGGGTTTAGGGCTTAGGGGCTTTTGGGGTTTAGGGCTTAGGGGCCCAGAGAGCCCAGTACCCTTTAAATAAGGAATTATACCTAAAATTATAGGGGCCTTCGTATTATGCTTTAAGGTAAATTCCTTAATTAAGGGGTATTGGGCTCTGTGGGGGCTTGCGGGGGCTTAGGGTTTAGGGTTTAGGGTTTGGGGGCTGAGGGTTTGGGGGCTTGGGGTTTAGGGCCTAGGGGCTTAGGGGCTTGTGGGTTTAGGGGTTCGGGGTTTAGGGTTTTGGGGCTTGGGGGGTTCGGGGTTTAGGGTTTGGGGGCTTAGGGTTTAGGGGCTTGTGGTAGGGGTTCGGGATTTAGGGATTTAGGGTTTAGGGTTTGGGGGGCTTAAGGTTTAGGGTTTAAGGTTTAGGGTTTGGGGGCTTAGGGTTAGGGTTTAGGGTTTGGGGGCTTAGGGGTTCGGGGCTTAGGGTTTCGGGGTTTTGTGGTTCGGGGTTCTTTCGGCTTTGGTGTTGTGGCGTTCGGGTGTTGAAATGGCTTTTCGAATCTTAGGGCTAGGGTGTGTCGGATTTGCTCAAACCCCAAACCTTAAACCCTCACCCTGAACCCTGAAACCTCACAAACACCAGAACGCCGCCAAAGAAAATCCTTAAACCCCTAACACCCGAAACCCCTAAAGCCCTAGCCCTTTACTAAACCCGCAAACCCAATCAGAAACCCTTTTCGGAACCCTTTTCTACCGACCCGCATAGAACCCTTCTAGAACATTTTCAAGGATCCTTTCAAATGGCCCCAAAACCGTATACATCACCCTGAAAGGAATCCTTAAAGAGACCTTTAAAGGAACCCCTAAAGGAACCCTCAACGGAACCCTTAAAGAAACCACCAACGGAACCTTTAAAGGGCCCCTTTCCCTAAACCCTAAACCCAAAACCAAAACCCGTAAACCCTAAACCCAAAACCCCAAACCGCAAAACCAAAAAACCTAAATTTTCCCTAAACCCTAAACCCAACACCCTAAACCCCAAAGCCACAAAAACCTAAACCCGAAGCCCTAAACCCTGAACCCCAAAACCACAAAAATCCAAAACAAACTAAACCCTAAACCCT
>CAJNJA010020453.1:4127-34664 GCA_905231915.1 Symbiodinium necroappetens | reverse complement strand
CCGTGGCCATGGACCCTGCACCTAGGGTTCTTCGGTTTAGGGGTTTAGGGGTTTAGGGGCTTAGGGTAGAGGGGTTTAGGGTTTAGGGGTTTAGGGTTTAGGGGCCTAGGGTTTAGGGCTTAGAGGCTTAGGGTTTAGGGGCTTAAGGGTTTAAGCTTCTTCGGGATAAGGTTTAGGGGCTTGGGGGCTTAAGGGTTTAAGGTTCTTGGATTTAAGGTTTAGGGGCTTGGGGGCTTAAGGGTTTAAGGTTATTCGGTTTAAGGTTTAGGGGCTTAGGGGCTTAAGGGTTTAAGTTTGGGGGCTTAGGGGCTTAAGGGTTTAAGGTTTAGGGTTTAGGGGCTTGGGGGCTTCAGGGTTTAAGGTTTAGGGCTTAGGGTTAGGGTTTAGGGGCTTAGGGGCTTAAGGGTTTAGGGTTAAATGCTCTTTATCATACTGTTAATACTACTGATCGTGATAATAATAGTCATCATCATCATATTCATAATCAACATTATCATATCTTCCTGAACAAGAGCCCAGGCACTGGATGACAAGGTGAAGGCCCCACCCGGCGTTGGCGTCGGTGCGGTGGGCACAGATCCTTGGCTAAACCCTCAACCCTAAGCTCTCAGCCCTATACCGTGGGTCCTTAGTTTTAGGTTTAGGATTTAGGGTGCACAAAAACCCTAAAACCCCTAAAACCTAAGCCCAATACCCTAAGCTCTGAACCCTAAAACCTCAAACCGCGCCAAGATTTGACCCCACTTGGGGCAGCGCACCGGGGTCCCTAATCATATAAAGCCAATATACAAAAGTGTTAAGACCCCCTATTCACCTCTTATCATGCAAACCTTGTTATTGTCAGAACCTTCATCAAGTCTAACGCCCTATGCATACACCCCAAGCCCTTGGCCCTGAACCCTGTTATGTCGTATAAGGAGAGACGCTGCTGGGCGCCGTCATGGTAGATATGGAAGGTGTCCGGATACTCCTCGGCCGGTCGCACAGGGCTTAGGGTTTAGGGAATTCTGTATGGATTTCGCCAAGCATTCTGTAGAGGTTCTCTAGATTCTCAATTTGTTTGGGCTGTCTTGGGGTTTGACCTCCACCACTAACCTGACGCGATAATCCAGTGTTGCGAAGCTTCACCAAAGCATCGCAAACCCTAAATCCCAAATTCCACACCCCAAATCCCTGCACCCAGCCATAGCAAACCGTCACAGAGTTGGCTGCCGGTTGATGTCGGGCAAAGTTTATAAGCAGTAAGTACCCCGTGTAGAGACAACTGCCCTTCCAAGCAAAGCTTTCAGGCAGGGCTTCCGATTATGGTATAACGAAGGCACTATGAGGATTAGGGTTTAAGGTTTGCGAGGCGCCACCCTCACGCATGCATGGAAGTTGATGTTCAAGCTGACATATTGCAAGCAACTTCTTCAAACCAAACAAGGGGCCTTCGTTCCAGAGCTTAGATGTCGCAAGCACTTGCAGCAATCTCAACCGAGCGCTATTTCCGTTCGCTTTCAGTGCATTATACTCAGGACGCTATTAAAGAAAGGGGTTTATTGATCGGGGGTCTACATTAGGGGCGCCTCTATAGTTTTAGACAAAGCTCCCCAGTGCGTCCCTTCTGCTCAGCGCTGTCGTCACAATGCACATGACCGGGATCGGCCACACACTTCGTGGCAGAGTCCGGATTGCTCCCGAAGACGACCTCACCTTCGCGCATTGGCTTTATCAGGGTTTAGGGATTAATTGCGGTTTAGGGGTTCACGGTTTGGGGTTTGTGGACTCACTGCAGAGATCTGTGGGATTTAGAATAGTGCCGAGCGGCTTCGAAAAAGATTTGGGCGATTCTGTACTGTGGGGTTACGAAGGAAGCGCTATACTTCAAGGATCCTTTAACCCACCCAAACCCCATTTCAAATATCAAGGCCCTTAGGTTAAACTCCCATAAGCCCCTATAGTAACCCTTATTATAGGAACCTAAAAAAGGAAGCCTATTCTCATTACTCTAATATACACCCCCCCCACCCCCCACCCTAAACCCTAAACCTTAAAACCCAAAAGGCCCCTGCCCTGGAGTCCCTTCCCTGGGTCCCCCCACCTGCTGAGCTGGAGGAGCTCTCGCCGCTTCCGCCTCCTCCGAAGTGGCCGCCGTGGCCGTGGACCCTGCACCTCGGTTCTTCGGTTTTGGGCTTAGGGTTCAGAACCTGGGTTTAGGTTTTAGGTTTTTAGGATATAGGATTTAGGTTTTTAGGATTTAGGATTTAGGGCTTTAGGGTTTTTAGGGTTTTTAGGGTTTTGGGTTTAGGATTTAGGATTTAGGGTTTAGGGTTTATAAACCCTAAACCCTTGACTGAAGCTACCGTAATGCTTGAGAAGGAACTTATCTGAAGTTGCGGAAACTGATAAGGAACCCATGTTAGGGTTTGGGGTTTAGGGTTTAGGGTTTAGGGATGTTATTTGCTACAGATCTCCATTGTGGTAACGTAAAATAGGTTCCTTAACAGGACCCAGGCACTGGATGACAAGGTGCAGGCCCCAACCGGCGTTGGCGTCGGTGCGGTGGGCACAGATCCTCGGCAGCACAAACCCTATAGGGTCCATGTACTCAAATACTGTTGATGATACAAATCCTGCATTGTCTTAAGGATCTTAAACTATGGGAATTATGGTATATCCCTTGTTGTGGGTAATGCAGGATGTATATCATACCGTGGTATAAACTTTAGGCCCAAAGTGCCTTTATGGGGACGACTTTAAAGCTAGAGTATGAGCTATATGAGTACATGAACCCATTGGGAAATGCACAAACCTCGGCAGGGTGCCGTGGCACATTCTGGAGCTTTCCACCTTTTAGCAAAGACTCTGGCCGCCGTTATGGTAGATATGGAAGCTGTCCGGGTACTCCTTGGCCGCTTCTCAATCGAAACTTTGGAGCATGGACTATCGTGAAAAACTCAGGGAGATTATATATACATATGTATGTATAAAACTATATAATGATATAATTATATATTTATATAGGTATATATATATATACCTATATATATATATATATTGCATACATACAGACATACTATGCAATATTTTCCACCCGTCCATGCATCCATCCGTGTGCACAGACATGATAACATGCATGCCTAACACGGTTGGTGCATGCACTCCACTGTGCAGCGATACACAAACAGATCGGAAGAATGAAACACATGTGTCACATTCTGTGCATGTGTACATACATACATACATACATACATACATACATGCATACATACATACATACAGACAGGCAGACAGACAGACAGACCGACAGACACACACACACAAGCAGGTATAGAGGCAGAGTGCGAGAAGTGGAGCATGCGCACAGAAAATCCGATAGAGAAACCGAAGCAGAGCACAGCCGGGAGAGAGAGGGAGAGAGAGGGCGAGAGAGAGAGAGAGAGAGAGAGAGAGCGACAGACAGACGCATAATACTAACTGCCCAGGGCTTTCTCTTGATTCTCGTCAGGGCTGGAATCGCCCAAGAAATGCCACAAGCAGCTACTATCTTCGAGGTTGACGCTGTTTGTAACGAAGGCCACTGATGAAACCACTCCCTTCCACAATAAGGAATGCGAATTATCAAGAGAGGGGGTTTCATGAATCAGGGGTCTAGGTGAATCCCATACGCCCTATGAAATTCTCGTAGAGCCTTAGCCAAATTCTCATAAGTCCTTCCCTAATGACAATAACCTTTGAAGCCTTTTACATGGATACAGCCTGATCAAGAACCCTAAAACCCCTTATACTTGGACCGCTGGAGCGTTCAGCCCAGAGAACCCAATATCCCTGAATTCAGGAATATGCCTTAAATTATAGGGGCCTTAATATGATGATTTAAGGTCTATTCTATTCCTTAATTAAGGGGTATTGGGTTCTCTGGGACGATGAGGCGATTCGGGTTTGAAGTTTATGGGGCTCGGGGCTGGCAGGGTTTAGGGCTTGGGGCTTGCATGGCTTTATCGTGCTCTTTAGGGTTTGGGATTTACAGCGCTTAGGGTTTTGGGTTTTGGGGGTTTTGGGTTTAGGGTTTGTGCAGCGCTTAGGGTGTATCCATAGGCCCCTATGTAGTTCCTTTTTGGGATTACCAGGATTCTAAATATAAACCACAAAAAGGAACTACCTAGGGGCCTGTGGGTAGGTCTTGCGCTCTCAGACAAAGCTCTCCGGTACGACCCTTTTGCTCGGCAGTGTCGTCGCAGTGCACGTGGCCCGGATCGTCCACGCACTTCCTTAGCTGACTTCATGTCATTTCAATCTCTGCGCAACGTTTAGGGGGTCCAGGAACCAGACCTTGAACTGTAGGGCTGTACTAGATAATTCGGGTTTAGGTTTAGGGCAGGGTTCAGCGAGCTGGATTGTAGGGTTACTAATTCGGGTTTAGGTTAAGGGCAGGGCTTAATTAGGAAGCTTCCATCGAATTTGGTGTTGATTTAGAACCAGATGGCATGTATGCAGATGCGGTTACATCTACAAGCTCCTTGGACACATAGCAAAGAAGTTATTGTTAATAGTTTGGGTGTATATTATGACCAAAGAAACTTGGATCTGTACGGGACAGCCAAGAAGTGAACATATGAAATGTCCCTAAACCCGAAGCCCTAAACCCCTAAACCCGAAGCCCTAAACCCTAAACTCCTAAACCCTAAACCCTGAACCCTAAACCCTAAGCCCTAAGCCCTAAACCCGGAGTGCCAAGCTGCGTGGCGGAGTCCAAGTTGCTCCCGAACACGATCTCGCCTACTCAAAAGATAGGGCTTTAAGGCTTTGGGCTTAGAGGTTTAGAGGTTTAGGGGTTTGGGGTTTGGGTTTAGGGTTTAAGGCTTTGGGTTTAGAGGTTTAGGGTCTAGGGCGGCTTTGGGTTTAGAGGTTTAGGGTCTAGGGCGTACTCACATCTGCTCCATGCCCAAAAAAGCTGCTTGGATTTAAGTTTCGTTAGCAAGATCTGGTTCAGGGCGCCGATTGCCTTTTTTTATCATCCACAGCATCACTTAAGGAGCTTCGGAAAAACGAGGGACCCCATTAAAAGCCTGCTCGGGTGTTTACTGGGTTTCGGGTTTAGGGTTCAGGATTTAGGGTGTAAGGTTTAGGGGGTTTTATTTAAGTTACCAGAATGGGGATCTATAGTAACTAATCTGGCTTCTTCATTATGGCAACTTACATAAAACCCCCTAAACCACGACAGTTTATGGGGGAAACCCTTCTTCCATACTGGCTCCTGTAAAATAGCAGGCCTCCAAAAGTATTGAACGCGTGGTACTTTGGAGTCTAGGGTGCTTTTATACCCATAGGCCCCTAAGTAGATCCTTTTTGGGATTATCATTATTATAGGATTCTAAGTAAAAACCATAAAAAGGAACTACTTAGGGGCCTATGGGTAGTATCGTATATTATTTTCTATTACAGTAGAAGTCCAAAAGTCGGAAACCCAATAACCTAAATCCTTAAGAGTAATGTCTAGGGAATCTCAGCACTAATTGTCCTCAACCCGGTTTCCAACTTTGTGGGCTTTACTATAAATCATTTTAGCATGTTATAGTATATCCCTAAACCCTAAACCCCAACACCGGGGCGGAGGTCCTTGAGCAGAGCAGTGCGAGCAAACACCCCTAAACACTAAACCCCTGAAGGCCTTAAACCCCTAAACCCCTAAAATCCCAAAGCCCTAAACCCCTAAAAACCCAAAAAACCTACACGCCAAAAACACCCAAAAGCGAAAAAAGCCCTAGGCAGAGAGCGCAGTGGGGGTCGGCCTCGGTTCTGCGCATAGTGGCCCGCAAAGCTCGACGTCTTTCTGCACCTCCAGCCGCGGTTTAGGGTTTAAGGTTTTAGGGTTTAGGGTTTTAGGGTTTTAGGGTTTTAGGTTTTTAGGTTGTTAGGTTTTTAGGTTTAGGGTTTAAAAAGTTAGGGTCCACCATTCAAGCCATCACTCCAAAACGCCCTAGAGAAAGAGGCTTGGCTGACTTCTGGACCCCTCCGAAAAGGTCAAACTCTTCGTCTCCTTAGTATATTTCATATAGAAGCCCTAATAAGCTAGAGTCCTAAGAGCTAAAACCAGAAGAACTCCAAGGACGGTTTTGGGTTCAAAAGAGACGAAAAAGAAAGAGAAATTCGGGTCCTTTTGGGATCCCTTTCAAAAGAGTGCCGTACTGTATTGGGGACCTAGACCTAGAAAGGGACTCTAATTCAGAGAGAAAGAGGGAGATAGGGAGACAGAGTGGTTGTTCAAATCTACCGAGCCTCTGTGGCCTGAAATCAAGGGGTTTAGCGTGGTTTAGGGGGTTTCGGGCTTAAGGTGGTTTAGGGTTTGCTGCTTACCTCAACCCACAAGAAGTAGAAAATAATTAAAATAAAGGCCCAACACCTATATTATAAAAAGACTACTATTCTACATACTTTTGGGTTCCATGTAGGGAATAGGTGATCCGGGGTAGATTTGCTGTGCAGAGCGCCAAGAGGCACAATGATAGCAACCGTCGCAGATTTTGGAGCCTGGGTTATCGTTCCCGGTTTCACCGTACTACAAGGAGGCCTAACAATGGTCCCCCTACTCAATCCGAGCAGAGCTAGTTGCACCGCTTTCGGTGTCCAAAAATTCCCTGAGAAACCAGAGCCAAAGCAATTCCTTTGATTCCAGTTGTCAGACATTTACCGTTTTAACTTGAGATGTTCTCTGTATCAATGTTGCTGTTGAGGGCGGCTCCCCGAAATCGTTATCCAAAATATCCCGGAAGGACCACTTCGCGATCGTAAGCCCCCCACACCACTGCCACGTTGATGCCCCAGCCGGCGTCCGTGTCAGTCCGCCGTGCGCAGATCTGCCGATAACGAGCTTCAGGGTCAGGAGTTAGCTTGAACAAAATAAGTACCCTAAAAGGGGTCCTATTTGGGGTTATGGGTTTAGGGTTTAGGGTTTAGGGTTTAGGGGGTCCTATTTGGGGTTATCAGTATATATGGGTACTGTTGATGATATAAATCCTGCCTTACCTCAAGGACCCTAAACTGTGGGAATTATGGTATAGTCCTTATACTGGGTAACGCAGGATTTGTATCATCAACCATAGTTCTATAAGGGTGCGGTACAAGTTTGGGGACCCAAAAAAAGGGACCCTAATTTAGAGAACTACCCATATGACCCCAATAGAGGCCCTGTTTGTCGGGTGGTCCCACCTCTTGACTACGAAACGACAAGCATCGTAGCCCATTTCAACTGCTCACATTGTCTAAACGCTGCGCCCAACACACCCTTGACCTGACATAGTGGATATCTGAGCTCAACGGCCTGATTGCTTGTGTCAACGGAGCCTTGGGGTGTGTAGCTATCTTGAAATCGTAGTACTACAGCTTGACTCATCCTGGCCTGCTCACCGTGGTGATAGATGTGGAACTCGTCGGGATACTGGCCGCTGTGGTCTTTGAGCACCAGGTTCCGTGGGCAGTCAACCGGTCCTGATCATCGTATCGCAGGCTTACAGCCACAAAGCGGAAAACGCGCTAGCTCAGCCGCATGCTTAACAGCCACTTACTACAGTTCTACAGTATACTACCATGGGAACCATGCCAGCACTGGCAGTACAGTGTGATGGCTGCGATGATGATGATGATGACGCTGATGATGATGATGATGATGGTGATGATGATGATGATGCTGATGATGATGATGACTATGACGATGACGACGGACGATGATGCTGCTGATGACGTTGGTGGTAAAGACAATGCTGATGATGATGATGATGCTGTTGATGATGATGATGATGACGATGATAATGATGATGATTGATGATTATGATGATGACCATGATGTTCAACACTTTGTAACACCAGTGTCGTTGAGATCAGGAAGCAATCAATGCAACTATAAGCAACAACATGCAAGACATGTGCTGTTGGTGTGGTAATTGCTGTGATCAGCCTGTTGCCATTATCGCCGCCGTGTTTTGGTTTACATCGGTCCGGCACTTACGGCCATCCACCTGTATGGAGGCTCGAAGAGCCCCATTCGGGCTTCGGTTTAGGGTTCACGGTTTAGGGTTTAGGGGTTTAGGTTTAGGGTTCATGAGCTTCAGGTATGACAAGACTGACACGGTAAAATTACATCCAGCCGCTTTTTCATGCGGAAACCGTGGTGCGAACGGCACTCACCTCCATAGGCATACTTTTGGGGCACTGTAGAACTACCAATACTATCCTTAGGGTTCCTTACCATAACAACCATCTACTTATTGTAGACGCAACCGCAAAACCCTCTTCTGAGGATCAGTTTAACGAAAACCCTGTGGCACTGCTGCGCACACCCTAAACCCTAAACCGGGTGACCAGCAGCCCTCTGGCTAAACCCTGATGTTGGGACCCGGGAGAGTCGGGGATCCGATGTCCTTGGGCATTCTACCACCGGTCGCTACCATGAAAACCCGGAAACCGCAGTCAATCATTTCAAGGGGTCCTTATTCTTCGAGCTCTCGGCTGTCCTGGCGGATCCTGACGAAAAAATTTAATTTAAGCTACCATAGCTGAGGTCTACAGTAAAGAACATTTTTTCCTATTATTATGGTAACTTCAGCTCAGTTCTCCAGAAAGCCCCGTACACCTTAATTAAGGAATGTATCTTAAAGTATATGGGGCCTTCATATTATGATTTAAGCTACATTCCTTAATTAAGGGGTATAGGGCTCTCTGGGTCGTTACCAACCACGAGGTCCTGGTGGGTCCACACACTTCACATTCTCCTTGAGACTGCTCCCGACCACTACCTGGCATGCTTCTTTTCGAGATGCCGGGGGGCCGAAAAGTCAAGAGAGACGGTTTTGAGGTTTAGGGTTTATACATTACACTAGACCCCGCAACCCTTACATCTTTGGGCGCTTGTTTAACTTGTGCTCCATACACTATGCAATACCGTTAGTATGTTCTTTTGAACGTCATTTCATTAAAACACTAAACCCGGAGAACCCAATACCCCTTAAATAGGGAATATACCTGAAATCATAATATTAAGCCCCCTATAAATTATAATTTAAGGCATATATTCCTTATTTAAGGGGTATTGGGTTCTCTGGGAAGATGAAACACACCCTAAACCCTAAACCCCTAAACCCTAAACCCCCAAACCCTAAACCCCTAAACCCTCGCATCATGCAGGCTTTTTCGCCCATCCGCGGCAGTTCGTCTTCGTGATCAGCTCCAGGGGGGCTTGACGTTGAGACCCTAAGACCCCGCAACCCTAAAGTTACTGACTGGTTCTTTTATCGGATCCTTAAGGGAGGGTGGTTCAAACGGGGAGGGTCCTACGGATCCTTAGGGAGCTTTAGGGAACCTAAGGGAGGTGTAGGGAGACTTGGGGATTATTGGGCTATATACCCCTCTTAGAACACCCTCCCTTAAGGATCCCATAGTTCTTAGTAGGGAATGGGGGAATGGGTTATTGGCACTACAAAAGGGGACCTTAAGGGACTATCATAGGGATCCATTCCCCCCATTCCCTAATAAGAACCAGGGAGGCTATAGGAAACCTACAGGTGGGGAGTTTAGGGTATATAGGGCTTTTATAAGGCTTCTACAAGGTATATAGACCTTCTATAAGGCTCCTATACGGTAACTACCCACCTGAAAATGTCCTAGACTAAAGCCTAAACCCGAAACCCTAAAGCCTAAACCTCTAAACATACGGGTTGGAAAAGGCTTCTCGATGAGTTCTATAAGGGTGTTACGGGGTGTAGGGTTGGGTAACTGGTTTAGGGTTTAAGGTTACTGGGTTCTTGTTGCGGGATGTAATTTAAGTTGCCTTAATTAAGAAACCCTATGATTTACAATAGATCCCGATTATGGTAACTTAAACTAAAGCCCTTAGCAAGAGCTCAGTAGAGGCGTTAAGCATTGTGTATTAAGAAAACCTAAGGAAATGTTACCAAGACAGAAGCCTGTATAAGTGCATAACTGGTATTACTCTTCCGCAGGGCTCCCTGGTATTAGCCCAAAGGGTCCTAGGTACTGGCATGGGGGATACTTTCCCAAATCATAATAATAGTTCCTAATATAGAAACCCTACATTCTACCATATAGGTACTTAGGAACCTTTGGGAAGTATACCTTATGACACACCAATACCCTAATCCCATGACTGTCTAAACATCAGGGTATTTTTCTAAATTAGAGTCCCTTTCGTGGTCCTTCTTATAAGGGTGCCGTACTATATTGGGGGCCTAAGAAGGGACCCCAATGTAGAGAACCACCCATCGACCCAGTCAAGGCTTGCTTCGCAGAGCTGAGGGGAAGCTCCAATGCACCAGCACACTCCATTAGATACTCAGAGGCATGCAAGTTCTCCTTGGTGGCGATGCGCAAGTCAACCGCCACGATCTTCACGCTCTCGAATGTGTGTATAAGCTGGTTTGTTTGTTTACCAGCTCTCATGTTCCCCCTGGCATCAAAGAGCACCTCAACGCAAGGTTTGATGAATATGTGTTTGGTGCCATATCTGGTGAGCGAGCTGTAATTCTCGGCTAGATGGCGATTGATGGGCCGATGAAGATAGACACCTCCTCTGTCAGTGAATGCTCGAGTCCCCGGGATTCCTGGGTCACTTGGCAGCAGCATGCCCGTGGCAAGGATGGCATGCATACATTCCAGATGTGTTCCGTGGAATCCTGTATCTGCCTGGGCGTCGCTGATGTCGAGATGATTGGGGGCTGTGAAGGGGAACCTGTACCAATATCCCGGATAGGCGGTAACCAGGTGCATGGGTAGCTAGAAGTGCTGTTATAAGTAGGGATTCCATAAGTATAGCTAGTATAAGCCCTATTAGCTGACTTCTGACCCCACTTATCACTACCCAAAACCCTAAACCTTAAATCGTAACGCCTAAACCCTAAACCGTAAAAAAGCCCGTAAAGGTGCCCTGCTTCTAACCCCACTTACAACCCTGCAAGGGAGGACGTGGCCTTGATAGCTCCGAGCTGGGTGCGGCTATGACTGAAGGCCTGAGACTGAGACTTCTGGATTTTGGTTTAGGGCTCAGGGTGTAGGGTACCCGGAGAGCCCAATAGCCCTTAGTTTAGGAATGTACCTTAAACCATAATATTAAGGCCCCTATAATTTAAGGCATATACATTGTTTCAGGGGTATGGGGTCTTAGGGTTTGGGTTAAGGGTTCAGGGTGTAGGCTCTAGGGTTTAGCGTTTAGGGTATAGGGTTTTTGACTTCGCGGTTTGGAGATTCGGGGGTTTCAGGGATTAGGGTTTGAGGTGTTGGGGTCGTAGTGTTTAGGAAATTGTTGTCCTTTGTTGATATGTGCAGTGCCACTGGCGCAAGGGATTCCACTATCACTGGGATTGCTGGTAATTTTGGCTTCGTTTTCTGATGTTCAAGGTGGAATGCTCGTAATGATGCTCCCTAAACCCAAAACCCTAAAACCCTACAGCCCTAAAGTTCTATACAGCTCTAAACCCCAAACGCCTCAACCCAACCCGAAATCCCAGATTCCTGTCATCACTCAAAGCTTAACCTGTAGGCTTCTCAGGGATCCAGAGTAAATCATAGGGTTTCTTTTATGATGGTAACTTAAGTTTAAACCCCCTTGACTACAAGAGCCCGAAACCCTAAAACCCACTAAACCCTAAACCCTAAAACCCCCTAAACCCCTAAACCCTAACCCCCCTAAACCCCTAAACCCCTAAACCCCTAAACCCTAAACCCCGGCATCCTAACCCTACCACCCCGTAACACCTTTGTAGAACTCACAGAGAAGCCTTCCCGAACCCTTAGGGTTTAGCGTTTTAGGGGTTTAGGGGTTAGGGGATTAGGGTTTAGGGTTCAGGGGTTTAGGGGTTTAGGGCTTAGGGTTTAAAGGGTTTAAGGTTTCGGGTTTCGGGTTTATTATGACAGCTGAGCTCTGTGTCCGCGACCGCACTCCCAACTCTGAAGTACTCACAGGATCCCCCAACCTCTTCCATTACTTTTGCGGCTTAAGGGTTTAGGGGTTAGGGTTTAGGGTTTAAGGGTTTGGGTTTTGGTTTTAGGGTTTAGGCTTTAGGGTTTAGGGTTTAGGGTGAAGGGTTCAGGGTTTAGGGGTCATTAAACACATTAAAGAATAGTCGGCACCTCTAGTAACTTAGTAGGGGCCTGCAACCAAGGGCCCTTAAGCTAAGGTCGAACTCTTATACATCAAACCATCAAGGCCTTACAAATGCCTGGAAATCCTTTGACCCTGGCAAAAGCCGCACACAACCCAATAAGGCCGGAATAAGACCCGACAATAACCCGAAAACCCTAAACCCCTAAACCCGAAACTAAACCCTAAACCCCAGACCCTAAACCCTAAACCCCTAAACCCTTAACCCTAAATTTAAATCCTAAACCCCTAAACCCTACGTGAACTAAACCCTAAACCAAGCGCGTTCATAGCCGATTTGCTCCAGATCTGCTGTGTCTCGACTGGGAGGTCGCGGCCTAGCAATGCCAAGACACAACTTAGGGTGAAGGGGCCTTGGAAACCCTAAACCCTATAGGCCCCTTTAAGGAACCCCTTCAAAGGAACCCTAAACCCTAAACCCTACCTATAGTCTCCATTGTAGTTCCTTTTTGGGGATACCTTTTAAGATCCTTAAAATATACTTGGTTAAGCCAAAAAAAAGAACTACAATGGAGACTACAGGTAGGGTGAAAGGGCCTTGGGTTTACTAAAGGGTTCCTTAAAGGGATCTATTGGGGCCTAGGGTGTAGGGTTTAGGATTTCAGGCTTTGGGTTTCACTTTCCATGAGGGGGCCTCTCTGAGGCAATTTTCGGAGGTTTGGGGCTTAGGGTTTAGGGTTTTTTGGTTTAGGTTTGGGGCTTAGGGTGCTACCATAGGGGCTCCAATACTTACCCTAACCCTCCAGGTACCTAAAAAAAAGGGCCCTGGAGGCTCTAGTACCCTATAATTTATATATTCGGTACCTGGGGGGTTCGGGTTAGAAACCCTAAACCCAAACCCTAAACCCTAAAACTCAAACCGTGGCTTTTGTGATGGTACTACAAAATGCGCAAACCTCTCTCTGAAGCCTGGGCCGTCCAGTACTACGAAGCCAACATCCGAAGTGAACGAGCAAAAACGACGACTAAAGTGTCACTCTCGTCCCCGAAACTCCTTCAGAAGTCCGAAAACGAAGCTGGGTAAACAACCCTAACTCCTAAACCCTAAACTTTTTTAGGTATCCTTTTTTGGGGATCCTTTGTTTAGACATCCTTCTTCCTCGTGTTCGGGATACTTTTTTAGGGATCCTTTGTGTAGGCATACGTTTTTAGGTATCCTTTTTTAGTAAACCCCTAAACCCTAAACCCCTAAGCCCTAAACCTTAAACCCCAAGCCCTAAACCTGAGGCAAGTCCTTTCCGGCCCGGAAGCTCAAGTATTATCAAGTATACCCCCGACCTGAGACATGGATCCGTCATCGAAGCCACGTCCGAAGGACTCGGCCATGGAGAAGATGCTTTGTGGGTTCGGGTTTTGGGTTTAGGGCTTCCTGGTTTAGGGTTTCGGGTTTAGGGTTTCAGGTTTCAGGTTTAGGGTTTTAGGTACGACACCGGTAGCCGGTAGCCTGTTGGGGCTACATTAAACATCATCATGTTAATCCTTCTTGGGTTTTTGTATAACAACATGTAAGGTTGTAGCCAACAAGGACCTAGCACAAGGAATAGGTGAAGGTGTTCAGGGTACATGGTATAAGCAGAGAAAAGTGAGGGGCCAAATTGCAGGGTATAGGTGAGGGTTCGGAAGTCGTATTTAGGGTCCCTTTCATAAGAGTGCCGTACTATATGGGGGAGCTGTTGAGTCATCTTAACTTAGAGAATTGCCCATCTACCCTAAACCCTAGACCCTAAACCCTATAGACCTTAATTTAGTAAAATTTAGAGAACTACCCATCTACCCTAAACCCTAGACCCTAAACCCTATAGACCTTAATTTAGAGAACTACCCAAAGGGAGCGCGGGGGATGCCCTGCCGAGGGGCGAAAACGGCGAAGCCCAGACCGACTGTACGTGGATGATTGGGAGACGTAGTAAGCGGAGGTTTAGGGTTTTAGGGTTTTTAGGGTTTTAGGGGATTTAGGGTTTAGGGTTTAGGGTTGTAGGTGTTTAGGGTTTAGGGTTGTAGGGTTTAGGGTTGTAGGGTACTTTATAGAGTTGGAAGTATCATAGCATCAGTTTTAGCAAGCAGGTACTTAATAGAGTACCAAAAGCTCCCCAAACCCCTACACCCTACTTGGAGGGTCGGGGGGATGTCGTAAGCAGGTACTTTATAGAGTTGTAAGTATCCTAGCTAGCCCCGATCTGTTGGGGTGCTTGCAACTCTACAAATTGAGTCCCCCGACCCTCCAAGCACCAACCCCTGAGTCAACAAGATCCGAGTTGCTCCATGATACCTGAAGTGCTCTGGAGCGGCCTGTCCAGAAGCAAGCTTGTATAACCCATAAACCCTAAACCCTAAACCCTTAAACCGTAAACCCTAAACCATCTGTGCATGCTTAGGATGTTTCCAAACTCTTGGGGTGGACTTCCACTGTTTGAAAGTTGGGAACTGACTCTTGGACTATGGCAGCTGCTACCAAGCCTGGTGCTGGTGCCTTTTTTGGTGAGTGTTTAGGGTTTAGTGTTTAGGGTAGTTGGAGAGAATGGCAATGATCATGAGGAGAGGTGGTGCCGGTGAAAGCGGGGGATATGTTGCTGATGCTGGGGATGATGACGGATGCGACGGTGCTGATGCAGGTATCATTGCTGATCAAGGCCACGACAACAATGACCACGGTGAACATGATGAACACGCCGAACAGGAAGAACAACAATGACGGCTGTGACAAGTCCAGAAATCAAACTCCAATATGATGATGACAACGACTATTCTGACTATGCGAAGTACTACGGCTTTGAGAGTTGTGGTTGCTATTACTGTTACTGCTGCTACCTAACCGTCATCACAAACGCGTGGTGAGTCTTACCGCTATTTTGCCACTGGTGCGCACCATTATCACACATTCATCTGGCCACTTCCACCACGACACGGCTTACTCCAGAAGGAAACCGTTGGTGCAAAGCACTACAAATTCCAGCGGCAGTACTCTTGCAGTAGCCATGCTTCTACGGTCGCTCTATTGGCATCCTTTCCCATGCGAGCACGGCTACGAAGATGCAAGCCCTCGTCTGCAATCATGCATCCTCAGCAACCCAGAGAGCCCAACACCCCTTCATGAAGCAATAGACCTTAAACTATAAGGGGCTTAAGATTATGATTTCGGCTTTATTCCTTAAGTAAGGGGTATTGGGCTCCCTGGGAACACCTTAATTACTAGTAGAACGGCGGGAATCCTAGAAAAGCGAAGTTGGGGCCTGTATCTCTCGAACCAGGCTTGGGGTTGATTCTAATTACTCTATTGTCACTCCACGGTCTACTATTCCCAACTATTCAGACCTCTAGTTAGGTCTCATAACACCCCTAAACCCTAAACCCCCAAACCCTAAACCCTAAAACCCTAAAACCCCTAAAACCCCTAAAACCCCCATAACCCTAAAACCCCTAAAACCCCTAAAACCCTAAACCCTAAAACTCCTAAAACCCCTAAACCCTAAAACCCCTAAAACCCCTAAAACCCCAAACCCTAAAACCCCTAAAAACCCGAGACCCTAAAACCCTAAAGCCCTAAAACCCCTAAACCCTACGAAGCCCTACCGTCGAAGACTTCCGACCCCTGCGCCCCTGCGCTAGTCACAGGCCTCGGGCTCTGAAAGTCAGGATTTAGGGCAACTACTTGGAGGTTCATGGGTACCCATAGGCCCCTAAGTAGTTCCTGTTTATGGTTTGTATTTAGAATCCTATAAGGTTAGGATAACTACTGCTGATGATCTAAATCCTGCATTACCTTCAGGACCCTAAACTGTGGGAATTATGGTATATTCTTTACTAAGGGTAGTGCAGGATTTATATCGTCAACCGTAGGCACGCCTTAGGGTTTCGGGGTTTAGTGTCTTAGGGCTTTGAGGTGTAGACTCTTCGGGTTTTGTGGGGTTTGGCATATTTTGGGGCTTAGGATTTAGGGTTTTAGGGTTTAGGATTTAGGGTTTGGGGTTTAGGGTTTGGGATTTAGGGTTTTAAGGTTTAGGGTTTGTAGGTTACCCAAATCTCACACCTCCCGATCCCTTAAAGCTGTGAACTCCTGAAGCTAAGCGCTGAGTTCAGCTAACCTTTTCCTTCTGGCATCAAGGTTACCTATTCCATTGCTAGGTCAAACTAGACCCTAACTTTTTAAACCCTAAACCTAAAAACCTAAAAACCTAAAACCCTAAAACCCTAAACCCTAAAACCCTAAACCCTAAACCCCAAGCCCTAAACCCTAAAACCCACCCTAAACCCTACACCTCAAGGCCTCATCTTGCTCCGCACCATAGAAGCCATGGTCGTAGGCCTGTCTTTGCCCAACTAGGCGCACGTGAATACCGCACCCCCTGGGTATCAAAGCCTCGACTCGTACTACTCCCGAATTACTACTTGGAGGTTCATGGGTAGTTATAAGTGGGGTTATAAGTCGCCTAATATGTATAGTTACCCTACTTATAACCCCATTTATAACAACCCATGAACCTCCAAGTAATCAAGAAGTCTGGATCCAAGCTGGTAAGCCCGTACCTGCCTCCCCTAATTGGAACCAATACAACACATATTGATTGAAGTCTTCAAGCAAGATCGTACATATCCCACACATAGCAGCATCTTCTGTTCAGCGCTTAAGGATAGGATAGTCGCTCATCAGGGACGTCGTCGAGGTATGCAGTTTCCATGTTGGATAGCTACCACTACAAGAAGACACGTCCCCGACATTATGGACCACACCGCAATAAGACTCTCAATGACTCTAAATCATATGGGTAGTTCTCTAAATTAATGTCCCTTTTTAGGTCCCCAATATAGTACCGCCCCCTTATAAAAAGGACCCCTAAAAGGGACCGTAAATTTGAGAACGGTATACCCATATAAGCCATATAACCCCCCCTAAACCCCAAACCCTAAACCCCTGAACCCCTAAACCCTAAACCTAGACCCTAAACCTCTGAACCCTAAACCCCTACCCCTAAACCCTACACCCATAAAGCCTAATTTATTTGAGAACTACCACCTTTAGAGTCATTACTGGGCCTCTGCCAGGCCCCCTCGGAGCGCCAGGAAGGCAAAAGCCCAAAAAGGCGAACCCATGACAACCGCCTCTCAAGGCGGGGCTGTTGCTTCTTCCTTTTAGCTTAGGGCTTAAGGCTTTTAGGGTTTTTAAGGCTTTTGCTTCCTAGGTTCGGGTTTAGGGCGTTTAGAGCTTTTAGGGTTCCGGGCCTCTCAAGGCGGGGCTTTTTGCTTACTTTTAGCTTAGGGCGTTTAGGGCTTTTAGGGCTTTGAGGGCGTTTAGGGCCTTTAGGGCGTGTTAAGGCTCTTAGGGTTAGGGTTTAGGGCTTTCAGGGCTTTAAGGGCTTTTACGGTTTAGGGCTAGGGCTTTTAGGGCTTCTAGGGCTTTTAGGGTTTAAGGCTTTTTTTATTGGGAATGAGGGCTGGGTAAGGATGTTATGGGGCTTGAATGCGGTTGCGTACGATTTTGTGTTCTCTTTTTTTTTTGCTGTGGGGTTTGCTACCGGAGATTTGATTGAATCGGCCTTCAAGGGTCTAGGGTCTAGGGTTTAGGGGTTTGGGGTTTCGGGTCAAAGGGCCATTCTCCGTCTGACTTCGGGGGTTTGGAGGCTTTACGTGGACAGTGATTATCGTGGTGTCGTAGAATTTAGTCGGTTTAGGGTTCAGGGTTGATAGATTGAAAACAAACCTAAACCCTAAACCCTAAACCCTAAACCTCGGACCATGGGGTCAATACGGCCTTGCTCGGGTCTCTGGGCTTTTTTTTACTGTCGGGGGAGCTGGCAGGGCCCCAAACTAGTACGGCACCCTTGTAGTAGAAGCCCAAAAGCTTATAGGATTCTAAATATAAACCAAAAAAAGGAACTACTTAGGGGCCGATGGGTAGTATCTTATATTATTTTCTATTATAGTAGAAGCCCAAAAGTTGGAAACCCAATATCCTCAATCTCCAAGAGTAATGTATAAGCAATCCCAGCACTAATTGTCCCTAATCCGGTTTCCAACTTTTTGGGGTTTACCATATACAAAGGGACCCGACGAGTCCCGACGAGGGGATCCCAATTGAGAGAACGACGCCTATGAGCGCCATGCAAAACGTTGCAACGGACACTTCTTCCCTAAACCCAAAACCCGAAACCGTGAGCCCCCAAACCCTAAACAAACAAACGGCACCAACTATTTCGGCGCCTATCCCACGCCCCAAAAAAGTCCAGGGTTTAAACCCCCAACCCCTAAACACAGAACCCTCCCGTGGCTCACGGCTCTGGTTTTGGACTTTTCGGTTTGAGCCTAGGGTTTCTGCTTAGGTTTAGGGTTTAGGGCCTAGGGTTGAATTCCTTAGTCTGACAGCTGTACGTAGGATTTTAGAGTATTGGTCAACTCACCTGAGCGCGTCTTGTAATGACTTGATTCTCAACACTCCAGTGTACTTCTAGCACTATCGGAGCCCTGAATAACGTTTTTAAGGTCATATCATATCCGCAGAAACACAATGCAGCTCGAAAGCTAATGTCCACAGCTCATCAACAGCATCTTGTATGAACTACCCTAAACCCCTAAATTACTAAACCCTAAACCCCAAATGTGGGTTTGTTCTCCGCATTTGGCACGTGTTTTTTCAATAGGGCACCGTAGAAATATTTGTGATGCTAACAATAAAAACCTGGTTCATATACTCTTGGCGCCTTAAACCCACAAGACACACACTCTAAACCCGAAATCCTAAAGCCTAAGACGGTCTCACGTCTGTAGTTCAAACATAGGACTTGTAGGTTAAGCACAAGCTGCTAAGCTGGAACAAGGCCAACTGCTCTACAGCCCGAGGCTGTAACCGTGGCTCCGTTCGGAGGACTGGCCAGCAGGTGAACGTGAGATGTAGCCCAACTTTTGCAATGAAATGTTTACAGCTATTCACACATTGCAACATGGCCTAAGGCATTGGCATTGATAGCTGATGGCTACCTGGCTGCTTACTCAAACATGAAAACTTGCCTACTCTTCCTCTTCTTTCCGCCTTAGCTGACAGGCCTGCCAGACTTCAAGATCGCGCAAACACTAAACCCCAAACCGTCCTAGAACCAGGAAGATGATGAAGCAAAGCATCAGGCTTGAGCTGAAAGACTCGGCAGGGTGCAGGGTTTGGGGACTTAGGGTTTGAGCACATTTTGTGCTTTAGGCTTCTAGATTAATCGGGCTTCGGGTTTACGACTTAGTCTCGGGGCTTGCGGCTTACTTGGAGGGTCGGGGGACTTAGTTTGTGGCTACTAAGTAGACTTACAAGTACCCTGATAGAGATCCTAATTGGGGTTAGGACCGGTTATACTTATATTAATATGTAACTCTATAAATTGCTATGTCCCCCGACCCTCCAAGTAGGGGAAGCGTTTCTCGCGCACTCAGGCTTTTCGCTTCTGGACCGTTCGGGCTTGTAGCGGAAAGTCAGGGAAGCTCACTCAAAACCCCCATCGAAACCCTAAACGCAAAGAATCCTATGTACCTATATAGTAACCTATATAGTAGAGTGTAGGGTTTCCATCTTAGGAACTACGATTAAGGTCTAGGGCAGTATCGTCCTGATGTACCTATACGTAGTACAATGTAGGGTTTCCACATTAGGAACTACTGGTATAGTCTAGGGCAGTATCCGGTATCCCCCCATGAGGGATAGAACCTCATAGCGCGCGTGTAAAACCACACAATTGCCAAGCAACGTGGTCTGGCTTGTTTTCCTGCGAAACACCTCATCTGCCACAGCATCACTTCACTGGGCTGTCGCCCGCTGTTGCCGACCTGGCACAGGCACAGACGAACGGCAGTGCCAAGTGGGGCTTGTCAGAATAGGGTTCTCGGGTGTAAAGGACATATGCTACGCTAATGATTCTCAACTTGCGAGCCCTAACAGGAACTGCGATGATTGCTACCCCTAAGGGTCCAAGTACCAAGTATTTAAGGACTTTGCGCCTTTATGGGTACCCAAAACCATAAATAAGGACCACTTGGACCCTTAGGGTACTACTACCACATACGCTATCCGACGTTCCTTTAAAAGCCTCGTCTGTGAATTGACATTTGGCACCGCCACGTTATGAAATGCTGCTTCGGAAACTCGCCTCGTCTACAGGTTCTCCGATGACTCGCTTCCTTTCTCGCTTTGGACCGCGCATGTCAAAATCCGCGGCTTCTGGCCTTTCTGGCCCTGTAAAGTTGGCCAAACCCAAAGGGTGCTAGGTACTGTTAAGGGGGATACCTTCCCAAATCATAGTCACAATTCCTACTATAGAAGCCCTACATTATACTATACAGGTAGTTTGGACCCTTTGAGAAACTCTAAATCGCAGCCAGGTGGAGTACCACCCCAACACTGGCGCGAAGTTGTGAAAGCACCGCGATCCGTGTATCATGGGATCAGACTTCTACAATGCGGCAGTTGTCTTTCTTCAAGACTGTTTTCTTGATGGGAGCCCAGAAGCACTCTTCAGATTCGTACGCCTCCTCATAAGGCTCCTCCTCTGTGTACGGAATCTCGTAAGGCTCTTCCACTGTTTTGTTCTCGAGGTAGTCCTCTGCAAGCTCCACTTGCACTTCCTCCCATCTCGGCAGCTGGTTTTGGAAAAGCTCGTTCGCACGGCGCTCCTGCCGCTCCCATAGATCGTCCAGGGCCGCGATGGGAATGCTGGGCACGCGCCCCAGCGACGCACGTAGGTCCTCCAGGCTTTGCTGATGCAAGTCCTCGTTTTGCTGCTGGCTTTCGGATTTACGTACACTGACAATCCATGAAGCCTCTGATGTTGGAAAAAGAAATCTACCAACAAACATGCTAAGAGTCAGGGCCATACCATTCCACAAGCTCCTTGATGTCCTGGTTTTCCATGACCTCACGCAGGAGATTGATCCTCTTGGCCCTGTTTGAAGCGAGGTTCACTTTGGAGGCGACGACGACGGTTCCATGCTTGGCATTGCTGCCGAAGGACGTGAAGAGTGAGGCAAGGGTCTCCCGGAGTAGCATAAGGTTGTTGAACATGCTATCAAAGACCAGGAACTTCACGCGCCGAACACCAGCTTCAGCCAGTGCGGTCGCAACCCAGCAGCCGACATCCTCAGCACTGAAGCGAAGCAGGGTATCCTGGCCGCCGGGGTTGTCACAGACATGTCACAGACATACCCCATGATGGTGTCCCAAAGCCGGGGCGTGGCCGTTGTAGACTCACCGCTGCCATCGCCCTTCTTTGGGCATTCAACATCTGTTGATCTCTTGAGTTGGCACACCATGGTGGATTTCCCCGCCTGGCTGGGTCCCCAAGTGATAATCGCCTCAGCACCGTCTTCGGAAGAGCTGAACGGGACCTCTACCTTCGTGCTTTGGCTGGCGGAAGTACGGTCTCGTAGCGACTCCCGCGTCTCCTTGATGATCTGCTGCCTTGCCTCGGGGCGGAAGTCTTCAAGGGGAAGCCGATATTCGACCCATTCCGTGCGGTTGAAATACCTGGTGGCCTTCTCAAACTTTGTTACGTTCTTCATCCCCTTCTTGAACTTGGTCACATTCCTCAGGGATGTCCGATTCCTCGTCGTGGGCTTGCATTGCTTTTGTGCGGGACCGTCCTCCACTTCAACTGGAACCTCATCGCACACCGTCTGAGTCATCCTCCTCCTCCGCCTGCCGCTGAACCATCCAGCAGACACGCCAACAATCTCCGAAGAGATCACGCTCACAGAGAGCAGAGAACTTCCTCGAGCAGAAGCCGTGCCGATGAGCAGCAGAGCGAACAGGAGACGCGATGCATTCATGTTGGGTGCTGTCAGCGATTGCGGATCCGATGAAAGCTGTGCCTTGAACTGCCTGCCTGCATCCGGACTTGACCTGCAAATTCGGTGTCCCTCAACCCTAAACGACAAGATCTCCTGCACTTATACAAAGGTTTAAAACAGCAAAAACCTTGCCAACCCCCCACATAAACCATCGAAGGTACACAGTTCGAAGGAAGCCTTATACGCCCAAAAAAAACTGAGGGACAGGGGTTGGGGCGGGGGGGGGGGGGGGNNAGCTCTCTAGATTAGGGTCCCCTTTTAGGTCCCCTGTATAGGTACGGCACCCGTGTAAGTAATAGGACCCCCCAAAAAGGATCCTAATTTGGAAAACTACGGTTGATGGTATAGATCCTGCACTACCCATAATAAGGAATAGACCATAATTCCCATAGTTTAGGGTCCTCAAGGAAATGCAGGAGTTATATCATCAGCCATATCCATAATCCTGCACTAAACGGCTTCGCATGTTGGGGTGTGTTAGTATAGTACGGCACCCACATAAATAAATCGGACCCCCCAAAGGGATCCTAATTTAGAGAACTACCCGTAAGCCATCAACAGTATCAAGAGGGATCCGAATTAAGCCGCATGTTCAACCCTGAAGCATCACCCGAAAAATTGAAGTGCCATTCAAGCATGGCGCATCCGGCCTATACATCAAGACCCTCGCTGGGACCTCGGCAAGCCAAGTGCTCTTCAGGGCTCTGGGGTTTAGGCTTGAAAGCTGCCATAAAGCGTCACAATGATACCTAAACTCCAAGCCAGACGAAGGCTTGAATACGTCGGTGCTAGATGGGAGTTTCCGAAAATAAGGGGGTACCTTATATTGGGGTCCTTATAATAAGGATCCTACCATTAAGGGTACGAAATAAGGGTCCCCTATTTTCGGAACCCTGCCCAGATGTCGTTTTAAAGCAATCCTGCTCCTGCTGCTGCTGCTGCTGCTGCTGCTGCTTGCTGCTGCAATCGGTGGTGCTGCTCGAAGGTAGTGACAAGTATCGGTTAGACGTACCCTAACTATAAGCCCTAAACCCTAAACTCTAAAACCCTACACCCCTAAGGGGACCCACGGGATCTAGCTCGTGTAAGGTGCAACGTTGGAGTAGAGTAGAGTGCTTCTTGTATCTTCAGCTCGTTCGAAGCCGGAATCCTACTTCAGATCCCCAAACTTCTACCACTGACGTCATGGTACGCGTTTTCTAGGTGTTCAGTTGCAAGAACGAGACCCAACATAGAAAGGTCATGGGGGGGTACTGGTATACAGTAGTACTAGCACTGGCCATACGAAGCCCTAAGGCCTAAACCCTAACCCCTAAACCCCAAACTCTAAACCCCAAACTCTAAACCCTAAACCCCAAACCCTGAGGCATGGTTCGGCATGATTATTGCGACATCTTCGGACCCACATTTCAGGCAGGGCCCCGCACCTCCAGCTCCTCTTTCTGCAGCGACTGCCCGGAGCAGCGGAAGGCAACATACACGTCCACGGAAGCCACCTCATCTGTTCAAAACTGCGTTACGTACGGTGTACTTGGAGGTTCATGGGTAGTTATAATAAGTGGGGTTATAAGTCTCCTAAGTAGGGTTAGAAGTATAGCTGCCCTACTTATAACCCGACTTCTACCTACCCATGAACGTCCAAGTAGGGTTCAGGTTTAGGGTTCTGGGTTTGGGGCTTGGGTTTGGAGCTTCAAACCTGGGTTTTGCACAGGCCTGAACACTTCTGGGGGCTTCTACTTGGAGAGTCGGGGGACTTAGTAAGCAGATACCGTATAGAGTTATAACTATCATAACCCCAATCAGGATCCCCATTATTAAGTCTACTGACTACCCACTTACTAAGTCCCCCGACCCTCCAAGTAGACTGTTGCTAAGGAACCATTTGGGAAGGTAGCATTAGTGTATATTCAGGAGCCCGTATGACCCTAAACCCTAAACCCTAAACCCTAAAACCCTAAAACCCTAAAACCCTAAGGCCCTAAAACCCAAACCCTAAACCCGTAGGGCCTGGAGCTTCCAGAGGCCTGGCGGAGGAAACGGCGAAGAGTTCGTCTTGAAGACGTGCGGGGTGGTTTTGGGTTTGAGGCTTAGGTCCTGGCCCCCCCCCCCCCCCCCCCCNNCCCGGCCCCGAACCCTAAACCCTAAACCCTAAACCCTAAACCCTAAACCCGAAACCCTAAACCCGAAACCCTAAACCCTAAACCCCCTGTCTTGAGTGGAAGGTTGCTATGCAGTCGAAGGATTGATTTAGCCTGTAGCAGCCGCAGGTTTGGGCTTGAAAGGTTAGCGGTAGAGGGTGGTGCTTTAGGAGGTCCGGTTGATGCTTTTAGCAGCCCCAAACTTAGTTGCTGAGTTCATAAGCAAAAAAATGTACACCTTTGGTTCCATAAGGGATCATAGCCTCCCCAAAAGTTTAAAGTGTAGTACTTCAGCTACTAAGAAACCCTAAACCCAGTTTGACCTAACCTGGGGGGCCATGCGACGACACTCCCCAGGAAGCCAGTCAGGATCATCGGCGACATCTTCGAGTTTAGAATAAACCATAAACCCCCAAAACCCCTAAATCCCTACAACCCAATTTAAAGCCCCAAAGCCTAATGTTAATGCCCTAAAGCCCTAAAGCCCTAAAACCTTACACCCCTAAACCTAACCCCTAAACTCTAAACCGCCAAGATACTCGTCCCTCCCCATCCGTCCGGTGCACTGCGTAGCCTCAAGCAGACCGGAGTGAGTGAGCTCCCTGCTCGTGGGTTTAGAAACTTGCACATAGGGGTTTAGGTGCTTAGGGCTTAGGGGTTCAGGGGTTTAGGAGTTTAGGGGTTTAGGGTTTTGGGGGCTTAGGGGTTAGGGTTTAGGGGCTTAGGGTGTAGGGGTTTAGGGGCTTAGGGTTTAGGGGTTTGGAGTTTAGGGCTTAGGGGCTTGGGTTTAGGGTTTAGGGTTTGGGGTCTAGGGGTTCCGGGTTTAGGGGTTTAGGGTTTGGGGGCTTAGGGTTTAGGGGTTTAGGGTTTTGGGGGCTTAGGGGTTTAGTAGTTCAGGGGTAGCCGGAAAGTTGGAACATTATAATCCAAGTGTAGCTGAGGTGAAGTGTAAGGAATCCTACCACTAATCATCCAAAACCCAGGTGCCAGCTTTCTGAATTCGGATAAGTTGACCATTCCTCAACTAAAAGGTGGTACTGTAGGGGCCTGAATATATTATTCCGTAGGGTTGCTTCTTTTGATTAGAAGTATTAACCCATATAGTAGCCCTTACAATAACCTTAAAGAAGCCCTTCTAGAGAGAGCCCTGTTCTAATGATAAAAGCCCCTGTATTGCTGTCCGGGCACATTTCTCCGACAAACCTTCAAAGCAAACACACGAAGCCATGAACAGCAACCTGGTTGTTGCTAGAGTAAGCAATCTCAGGGTTACCGTAAGGGTTACTATAGGGTTTTGGATTACGGTTACTGAGCTTAGTTTAAGTGGCCATAACCGAGGTTTATGGAAAATAATACGGCTTCCTGATTATGGCCGCTTAGATTACGTTCCTTAACCAAATAACCCCGTCAGAAAAGCTTTGATGCGGAAAAATTGAAGAAAGAGCAAATTTACCTGCAACTGCCTAGGGTCATTTGCTTAATTTGCTTTTCAAGGTGCAGCGGTTCCTCTATGCTAAAGGGCGTCGAGTTTCAGATGATTGGAGACTGGGTTTGAGCTCAGGTCTGGGAAACTTGATGGAAGAGGACGTTGAGTTTCTCCAGCCCAAAACCGAAACCCAGAGCTTCGCGTGGCAGTGACGCCAGACACTTTTTCATCCACGGCCGAAGACAAGTACATGGACTTACACTAAGGAAAAAGATTGTGGTATGGTTGAGGACGGCAAACAACTAATGTAAGAGGTATGCTCTGCAACCGCACTGCAGGGCTGGACAAGCAAGAGGTTTGCTGACTTTGCAACTGGAACCCTGACGGGCACCAACTGTATGACTGCCGAGAAGCGCGTGTGCGCGCGGCCCAAGACCACGCCACCCGTGATGGCAGCCTTTCCAATCAAGATGTCACCCCGCACCCTACTAATGCTACTAGGACTTTGGAGTTTTCATAGAGCAGGTCTACCACTTTATTGCTTATTCCTCCGGGCTAGGGGCCTCAATGATTTCAATAGAGATGGAAGTATACTCTGCTATGGGTCTATAGGGGCTATAAAGGAATAGTCTTGCTAACTATGCACACCTCTGTAGTACTGACATAAAACTATTCTCAGAAAGCTACTAACCCTAAACCCGAAATCCTAAACCCTAAACCCGAAACCCTAAGCCCTAAACTCCTATCCCTAAACCCTAAACCTCTAAAAAGGCGGTGGCCTCCAGCGGACGGGCGGCGGCACTCTCCGGCGAGACCACCACCACGTCTGGGCAATCGTAGAGCCTTAGGCAAGGGGTTTGAGTTTGCTAGTTCATGGTTGGGCTAATATTCACACAGTAAACTGTTCTTCCTTGTTAGGTTTACGCATCCAGAAGTGTAAAATGTTACCCAACCATGGCAAAGCTTAGGATTCAGGGACTTTGTGTTAGGGCTTTGTGGTGTCAAGGCAATAGTATAGGGGCCTAGAAACCACCAATACTATTTTTGGGGTCCTTTTCATAATGGGCCCCCAAAACCCTGTTCTAATTATTACGGCCCCTATATCATGGAACCCTACTATAGATCCCTTATCGAATCCTTTAAAGAACCCTTAAAGGAGCCCCAAAACCCTAGTCTAATTACTAAGGCCCCTATATTACTGACTTGGCAAGGTCGAAGGTCGGTGATTGGTCAAAGCTTTGTGTTAGGCCCGGAAATCGACCAAACAAGAACTGGGTTTAGGGTTCAGGGGTTGAGGGGTTTAGGGGTTCAGGGGAAAAGGGGTTTGGGGGTTTAGGGGTTTAGGGGTTTAGGGTTTAGGGACTTAGGAGTTTAGGGAATTTTGGATTTAGGGGTTTAGTAGTGGTAGTAGTAGACGTCGTCGTCGTCGTCGTAGTCGTAGTCGTAGTCGTAGTCGTAGCAGTAGTAGTAGTAGTAGTAGTAGTCGTAGTCGAAGTCGTAGTAGCAGTAGCAGCCAGGTTGTGTGCCGTTGGGCAGGAGCCTTCCGACACTTTTCCACACCACACGAAGCCACAGGAACGTATTTTGAAGCGACGATCAGCTGAACTTCGCTATCTACGTCTAGCCCCTCAACACACTCCTGAACATCAGCTGTTGTGGGTACAACCTTTGAAATAGCATAAGTAATTGGAGTCACAGGTCGACCCTCGACCGGACAAAGCTTTACCTAAAGACTCAAAAAATCCTAAACTCTAAACCCTAAACCCTAAACTCTAAACCCTAAACCGAAAAGCTTTACTTGTGGCCTCTTGTCCTCAACTACCAGGCCGGTGCCAGAAAGCTCCGAAATTATGCAACCCGGGGAAGTTGAATCTAAGCGCCTGAGGGTTTAGGATTTAGGAGTCTTGATAGAGCAGGGTTGAGGGGATAGCGGGAGTAGGGGTTTAGGATTCAGGGTTCAGGGTTTAGGGTTCAGGGGTTGGGGGATAGCGGGACTTTGGGGTAATGCTCTTACTCTTTCAACTTATGCACTCAGACTTCTAGTATAGGGTTTAGGGCTTCAGGTTTTGGGAGTTTTGCTGAAGAATACCGTTTAGGGGCATATTGTGCCATAGAAAGAATCGGCAGGTTTACACCGGAACTCATCAATAAGGGCACCTATAAACGCCTATAACTATCATTTAACACTACGGCACTCCCAATGTAGACCAACACGAACAGGATCCTTCAGGAGGCCAACCCAAAGAAGCTCCACCGTGCTAAATACTGCCATAGTATTACTTACAAACTCCTGACAGCGTGGGAATCCCCGTCAAACTCTTCAGTAGGGTCTGCCCGAAGCCAAAAACGCTAACCCGGAAACCCTGAGGTGGCGCCCTTAAGCCCTAAGCCCCCGACCACCCCCACCACCCAATAGCGTCTTGTTTGGGTTGTTCCTTCAGTTCTGAATCCGCCAAGAGGCCGCAGCACCTCTTCGAACGCTATGAAGCCCGAGGTCGTTCCTGGATAATCCCCTAAACCCTAAACTTTAATTTAGGGGCCTTCATGATCAGACGGGGGTTGTGGGGTATGTTTGGGTTTAGTGGTTTAGGGTTTAGGGGTGTGTGGGGTTGGGGGGTTTCGGATTGTGGGTTTAGGGGTTTAGGGTTGTGGGGTATATTGGGGTTCAGGGCTTAGGGGTTTAGGGGTTTAAGTGTTTCGGGGTTTAGGGTTTCGGGGCTTATACTTAGTAAGAAGAGGATAGTTCTAGTCTATATTCTTTCGGGCCCCAAGAGGTCCTCTTATGGGGGCCTTGGCAATGGGTGTTTTGTAAGGTGTCATAGGGGTGTTAGGGCTTCTGTAGTGCCCTTGACGACCGAAGAAGTAAGGTTTTGGTGAATATCAGACTATATTGGCATGGGGACAGCATATGGAGATACTCTACAGTCTTGATTATTCAACTCTCTCTGTAGTACATGTCACACCTCAGATCGGGATGGTATGGAAACCAGGAAGGTTGTTCCAAAGTAGGATCCTTCGCTAAAGGCCCGTATGATATTGTTGAAGAGGGGACTTCGTGTTCTCGCTCAGCACAATGTTGATGCCGTCGATAGTAGGCGTGAGTGCTCCAGAGTGCATGCTGCAGGCTGAAAAAACAGTCTTCGAAATGTCTCCCTCGCAAAGACCCTTTATCTCAAGGCTGCGAACCAACTCAGCTGCCATGTGGTCCAAATTGCACCCGGCAGACTCACCTATTTTAGTTGAGAGGTCTGCCCCACGGAGGTTTTGCATCGAGTCTCGATCCTCCTCGTCTCGAAACTCCCTCTCATCAGACTGTGAGCCAAAGTTCGCGAGAGGTTCCGCTGCCTTAGCCTTCGGTGCAGCCTTAGCCTTCACGCTTCCATCAGCAGAGTTACCCTCAGGAGACCCGTTGCCAGCTGCCCCAACTGGCTCTTTCTCGTCAAGCTCAGCTTTGCTCCCAGCATTGCGCTCATCACGCGTGGTCTTCTCAATTTCTTCAGCCAAGCTCGTTTGGCGATCAATCCTGCTTGCGCCTTCGGTGCTTCGCTCGAGACAAAAGCTTCCTGACTGTCAGATCCTGAAGGCTTTGCAGGTTCAGCAACCTGAGCATCTCCTGTCAAGGAAGCCTAAACTAGACCCGTAATGAGCGGTCTGCGACTGAAGCCCGTGGAAACCCCCAAACCCTAGTCCCCAAACTCCAAACCCCTAAACTCCAAAACCCTAAACCCCTAAGCCCTAAACCCCTAAAACCCCTAAACCCTAAACCCTAGACGCTAAACCGCTCAAAGCAGAGCTCAGAACCCGGGACTTGCCGACGAATGCCAGGAGTTCGGGGACTTGTTGAAGAAATCTTGGGGCTTCCTGCTTCTACTTGGAGGGTCGGGGGACTCAGTAAGTCCAATCTTATAAGGGTCTAGGTTTTTGGGTGTTTTAGGGTTTCGGGTTTAGGTGTTAAGGGTGTACTTGGAGAAGTCCCCCGACCCTCCAAGTATGGTCCAGGGGGCTTCGGGCTCTATTGTTTGGTGCATTAGCGGGTGTAGGGTTTAGGGGTTTAGGGTTTGGGGTTTAGGGTTGTGGGGTATATTGGGGTTTAGGGTTTAGGGTTTTGGGTTTAGTGATTAAGGTTTTAGTGCTTCAGAGTTTTGAATCTAGGATTCGTCAGTGCGGTGCTCAGCAGCATCATGACAGATACTTTTGCTGAGCTTTCCATTAAAACTCATGCAAAAGCAAAAGCCCGTAGAAACCCCAGAGCCTTAAACCCTACTCTTAAGGGTCTAGGGGTTTACGGTTTAGGGGTTTAGGGGTTTAGGGCTTTAGGGTTTAGGGGCCTCTCCTAGGTACTGTTGATGATAGAAGTCCTGCAATTACCTTAAGGATCCTAAACTATGGGAAGTATGGTATATATTCCTTAATATGGGGAATGCAGGATTCGTATCATCAACCGCAGAATCGCTCTAGTGTGAGGCCGTTGATAACTAGACTAGGGCTTTTTGGTGGGATACTTTAGTATAGTTTACATCTAATCTAGATATAGGGAGAATAAGGGGATACTCTAAACCCTAAACCCTAAACAAATCCTAAACCCTAACCACTATTTTGGGATTACCTTATAGGTTTCTACATACAAAAACCACAAAAAGGAACTACTTCAGGGCCTATGGGTATGTACTAAGCATTTCGACGCAGTACGTTCGAATGCCGGCCCTAAACCTTAAACCCCAACCAAACCCTAAACCAAAAACCCCAAACAAAACCCTATAGGGTTTAGGGTTTAGGGTTTAGGGTTTATATAAGCCCTAAACCCTAAACCCTCCGATCCCTACGTTCGAATGCCGGCCGCGCGTCGGTTCAGGGCTCCAAGCAGCAGCTGCGCCGCGCGGCGGGCCGCATCGGCCGTTAGGTCGGGAGAGTCAGCTTGAAGAGCCTTGCGGGGTTAGGGAGTTTAGGGTTTAGGGTCTAGGGAGTTTAGGGTTTAGGGTTTAGGTTTTTAGGGTTTAGGAAGTTTAGGG
>CAJNJA010020442.1:0-30303 GCA_905231915.1 Symbiodinium necroappetens | reverse complement strand
CACCTGAAAATGTCCTAGATATAGTATATACGCAGCCCTTAACTTAAAGTACCTCTACATGGACCGAGATCATATGAAGGAGCCCAGAAAAAGGGTAGGTTGGCGTTTCTGGACTTGAGGGAGGGAACTGTGGACCTGAAAGGAGCTAGGCCTTCTTGATGATGAAAGGGTAGTTCAGGGTTTAAGGTTTAGGGCTTTGGGTTTCGGGCTTAAGGTTTAGGGCTTAGGGTTTAGGGCTGAGGGTTTAGGGCTTAGGGTTTAGGGCTGAGGGTTTAGGCTTTAAGGTTCAAGATTGGAAGCTTCAGAGCCCGGGTTTGTCGAGCGGACAGACTTCACCTTGCACAGGCCTCTGCCTTGAAGAGGCGTTTTGGGGAGATTTTTTGAGTAAGTGAAGGGCTTCGTGAGGAATTGGACCGAGGGCAGGTTCGGTTGCAGGTTCCGATGAAGCCAGATACCAGCCGGCACTTTGAGACTGTTGTGCGTGCCACCCGATTGTGATGTCCAGGGGTTGGCTCTTCACAAGCTTTCGCACGAAAACGCTAAGGCTCTAAGGAATATTGAGCTATTCCACGGTCTTGAGTAAATTCGGAAAAAACGTTTAATGAATCCCAATACAGTCATACGCTGCCTCCCTACAAACCTCCACAAGACCGCCCAATCCCCTTTCCGAAACCAGAGTTACTAAGCCAGCTTTCGCTGTAGATGTGAAGCCCGAACCTCAAACCCGCCATAAAACCCGTATGGAGCCCGTATAGGACCCTGCTTAAGAGCCCGCAAAAAGCCCTCAAAAAAAAACACAAAACCCTTTGTTAGCCTCTCCGCCCTGACGCTCCTGCACTATGTCGAACTTTGTCATCGCTTGTGTAAGAGGTTTAGGGCTTAGGGTTCAGGTTATGTAGGGTTTAGGGTTTAGGTTATTTAGGGTTTAGGTTATTTAGGGTTTAAGGTTTATCAAGTCGGACCCTGAACAAGCCCCACCTAAAACGAAAAGCTTCTGTAATCCATGTACAAGCCTACCTATGCAGGCCGTGCCTCGTGCGCCAGGCACGCGCCAAGCTCGCCAAGGTTGGAATCCCGGATGTGTTTCGTTTGTTGCTTGTGCCAATTACATATGACAGTATTTTCTAGTATGGTATCGTACAGTATGTTATAATAGAGTATTGTGTAGTACAGTGCAGTATAGTACAGTTTCACTATACTTTGGTGTGATCTTCGTTGCGAGTGTTGCATGAGCTAGCGATTTAGACAACGGTTGTTCTTACCCCAAATTTTGAGTTTGGTGTTTGAGATATGGGCTTTCTTAGGGGTTCGAGGAGGTTTGGGTTGCCAGGTTGTTTGGGGGTTCAGGGCTTAAAGGTTTAGGATAGAGGATTGACCTATCCTTTTAGAGTCCGTCTGTTTAGAGCTGTGGAAATGCCGCCTCCAGCCCGGTCCTGGTTGTTCGGGCCGCTTGTTGAAGCCCCTGCTTTGAGGCTTAAGGGTGTGGGGTTTAGGGGTTTAGGGTAAGTTAGGGGTTTAGGGGTTTAGGGTTTCGGGCATGGGGTTTCCAAGCAACCTGGAAACCAAAAGCGGGGAAGGACTGTGATGTAGGAGCCTTCATCAGTATCCCACGGTTGGTCTCCCACTTTGGGTCCTGCTATCTTGCAGATATTCAACCCGAGTGTTCTCTTCTATAGGCAGTAGTTGGGACTGAGATGCTCAGGTTGGGGGATATGTTGCAGCAGGAGCACTGAAACCTCTTTGGTACATTCAGCAAGCTTGGCATAGACTCTTAGCTTTTTCTGATAGATGGGTCGGCTCCTATGTTCGTTCATTTGGCCCTAAAAACCCTAAACTCTAAACTAGTTAAGGCGTTTAGTTTTTGGGCCTTGTTTGGGTCAGGGTTGCCGGGCGACCCCAACGCAACACGCAGCTGAGCCTCCAGACTCCATAGTAGTTCCTGTTTGTGGTTTATATTTAGGATCCTATAAGGTAACCGAACCCTACCAAGGAACTACTATGGAGCCTCCTAAACCCTAAACCGTATGGGTATACCTAAAAAGGAACTACTATGGAGCCTTTTAACCTCTGTGAGGTGTTCGCCTGCGAGGAAACGCGCGTGGCCTTGCCTCTTGGCCCCGACCCTCAAGGGCCCCAGACCTGAGAATCAGCCCCAAACCCTGTAAACCCTAAACCCTATAAACCCTTTTAGCCCTAAGGCTTGTAAACCCTATAAACCCTAAGCCCTAAACCCTACACCGGTACTCTCCCAAATACTGACCTACAAAGCTACCCCAGGACCTAATTCTTTTGGTACCCTGTGGACCCTTCGGGTGAGTGCGAAGGCTTATCCTAAGCCACAAAACCCCCGGCATGACAGGCGATTATTGTTTAGGGTATTGGGGTTTAGGGTTTAGGGTAGACCCTTAGCTTCCCCCAAAGCCGAATCGGGGCTTCTGAGAAGTGTTCTTTGGGGTAAAGGTTTCAGGATGGCAGAGCAGTACTTGCTGTTTGGAACTTTAGGGAGTCTGTTACCCTGAACTCTGAACCCCATGAACCCTAAACCCTAAACCCCAAACTTATCATGTGAAGGACTTGGACCCTTCGGCTGGAGAGAAGCCAACAAGCCGTTTTGCGATAGTATAAGGGCCCCATAGGCGAGTGCTTCGGAGGGCCCCGAACAAGACATCCCAAAGCGCAAGCCCCAGGCCCTGAACCCTTTTAAACGGACAAACACCCGAAGACACAAAAGCCAAAGCGCAAATCACGTACTTGAAACCGCCTAAAGGCCCTAAACTGCCAAGCCTTATGACCCTAAACCCTAAACCCCTAAAGCCCGAAACTCTAAACCCTAAACCATCCTAAACCCTAATTGAACCCTAAACCCTAAACCTTAAAAGCCCTGCACCCTAATTGAACCCTATAAGCCCGAAAAGCTGGGAACCCAGAGGCCCCTTTAGAACTTAAGGGAGTATGTTAATGTAGGGACTTAAATAATTACCTATACTATTTTGGGGGGTTCCTTAGTTATAGTGTAATGGGCCCCATTGAAGCCTGAAGGTTCGCTGGAAGCCAAGTGTTGGCCGATCGGGATCACGCCCACCCCGAGATGAGCATGGCGGCTGGGAGCTGGCTTATGTGGGAGTTTGGGAAGGGGTTTAAGGCTTTAGGGCTTAGGTTTTCAGGATTCAGAATTTAAGAGGTTCAGGTTTGAGGGTTTAGGGTTTTTAGGATTCAGAATTTGAGAGATTCAGGTTTCAGGGTTTAGGGTTTAGGATTCAGAATTTAAGGGGGGTTTAGGGCTCCCTTAAACCCTAGACCCTACAGAATTTCGAATTCAGGTTTAGAGTTCAGGCTGGGACGTTGTCATGGAGTTTCGGCTACGTCTCGGATTTGGGGTCTATGGGTTCAAGGATTAGGACCTTTTCTGTAGGTGGTTTATTCAGGTTCTGCATCGGGCTTTAACGGGTTTCATAGGGGTGTTTGCAAGTTTCTTTGACAGGGTTGAGGGTTTAAGGTGACTGTGATTTTTGTGTCGTAGGGTTAGGGCCAATGTTTAGGAGGAGTTCATGCATTGTGACCTGTCTATAAGATGTGGTGAATGTGGTTCGCAGCAGCCTAAATCTCAGTAGCTGGGCAGGTCACCAGTAGTTTTCGGCTTAAATTATCACCCTACCACAAATACCCTGAACTTGAGCCCTAAACCGTATAGAAAATCACCCGTGCTTGAAGCTATCCATGCTATTCCCTGCAGCCACACACCCTTCGAGTAAACCCTAGCAAGACCCAGTAAAGCCGCATTAATATGAGAAACTATTCTGCGGGTTCCATATCTAACTATAATGTATATATAAATATAATATAGTATAATTTAATATAATATAACATAATATATTATAATAATATATATAATGTAATATAATATTTGTTATATTATATATATGTATGTATGTATGTATTTATGTATTTATGTATGTATGTATGTATGTATGTATGTATGTATGTATGTGTATATATATATATAGATAGATAGATATAGATATGCATAAACCGAATAACAAGCAAGATGGTAGCAGTCGTCGTCCTCCTCGTCGTAGTGGTGGTAGTGGTGGTCCCCAAACTCTGTTTGAATTGCACAGCCCCTCCTTACAACAACATTATTTGCACCCTCAACACGAACTTAAGACCCCTGCAAAGATCCCTTATAAAGAGCCCCAACCCACAACTCCTAAACCCCTAAACTGGGTCCTTGCTGGATACAATTTTACATTTTTGTCATAAGACGACCCCAAGAAGGATTAAAAATGATCATTTTTAATAGGGCCCCAACAGAGAACCAGAAAACCCTAAACCCCTAAGCCTAAACCCCTTGTCTCCTACTAGGAGCCCTTAACCTGCAAAGTAGCCCAGGCCCCGACCCACTCAGTTAAAGGAAACTACAGGGGGAGTTTAGGGTATATAGGGCTTCTATAAGGCTTCTATAAGGTATATAGACCACCTTAAAGGCTTCTATAACAAAACCTACCCACCTGAAAATGTCCTAGACTCAGGTACTCATGGCTCCAAAAGCCGCGGAAGAAGATCAGGAGGAATCAGAAAGCTTCCAGGCATCCTGGCTCCCCCTGTGAGGAGTTCTCTAAGTTAGGGTGCCCTTGAGGGTTCCTTAAATTAAAGGGATCTACACGTGTTTCTGTTGGGGTGTCTAGAAAGGTACTATAAGAGGGGTACTTGTTGGGGTCCTGTTCATCCGGGTGCCGTACCATTTTGGGGACGTTCTCGGGACCTTATTTAGGTAACTACGCATGTACTCCGTTTCTAGCAGCTTCAGGGCTTTGGGATGCCATTGTGTTGTGTTTCGTTGGTTGGGTTTCGGGTTAAACCATGTTAAGGCTGTGTCTCCTGGTGCCCCTGGTGCCCCTGTTGCCCCTGTTGCCCCTCTGTCATGGCTTTAGGATTTAGGTTGGGGTCCCCACGTAGTAAGTACCTTTTACTTCTTTTGGGTGGTTGTAGGGTTCAGGGGTTGGGGAATCTCCTACCAAGGGCCCCCCTAAACCCTAAACCGACCTAGCCTAAACCCTCAACCCCCTAAGCCCTAACGCTAAACCCTAAACCCCCAAACTCTAACCCTCAACCCTAAACCCGAGCCTAAACCCACAACCCCAAAGCCCCGATATCTTGATCTTATGAAACAATCCTGGGGTCCGAGGCATTCCTCGAGGAGATGAAAGTGCCTTGGCCATGTTGGTTGTGTAGGGTCTAAGGCTGACTGTAGGACCTAGGTGATACGCAGTACTAGTATTCCTGAAGGTTCTTTGTCCTAAGTCTGTTGCACTATACCTCACAACTCCCACATTCTAACTGCCCATGTCCTCGGATTTCAGTTCAGGACTCCGGCTCAGGCCCACAGCGCCCAACACCCCGTAATTCGAGACTAATGTAGGGGCCTTCATAATTAGAATAGGGTTAGGGTTTTGGGGGCTCCTTACTATAATTATGGTATAATATACCCTCAAACCCTATTCTAGTTATCAAGGGCCCTATGTTATGCCGGTAAATAAGTCCCAGGATCCCTCCTAAACCTTACCTGGACCCCAATTAACCTACCATTTTGGGGGGTTCCTTAGTATGGTTCGTTATGGCTAAGTCCTAAAAAAAGGTAGGTTCCTTGGGGTCAAGGTAAACCCTCAACCCTAAACCCTTTCAGGTGCATGCGTTGGTTGAGGGGGTGTTGGGCTCTCTGTCCCGATTTGACATGTCTTTGCCCCAGAAAAGTCGCACAAGAAGCAGGTTCATGTCATGAAAACACGCAGGGGAGTAGGGTAGGGTTTCGGGTTTAGGGTTGTCTAGGACATCATTCCCATAGCATGGCACGGTGCCAGAAAACACTCACAGATGGTGTTGGCGTGGCGCCTTGAAAGCCTCAGGTACATCATCAAAGGGGCCATCAGCAAGCCAAGACTGTTGATGAGTCTAGGTTCAGGGTTTGGGTCTAGGGTTCAGATTGCTCTTGAAGCCACCATTCCCTCAAGCTCACATCTGAACCCTTTGGATGTTTGGAACCTTGAACCGGGTAAGCCGTAGATGCCAGCTCCGAAGCCACAGAAGCATGATGGAACCCGAAAGGCATGAGACCCAAACACCCGATCTGCACACGATCGACGACTTACACCCGATTCTCCTGCACCCTAACTCCGAACTTATACCCAAATCTCGCGAATCCGAAAGTCCAGTTTTGCGCCCTAATCTTTTGAACCCAACATCCAAGCATACAGCTGTTAATCCCTGGAAGCCCTAATTCCCTAGAGTCGCAACGTCTACATCCTCCAAGCCAAACCGTAGTCGGTTCTGCCCTAAACCCTAAACGCTAAACGCCCAACCAAACAAGGCAATCTTCGGCGATATCGAGGCATCCGCGCTGCCTACGGCCCAAATTGGGGTGCTTCGGATTTTTGGATTCAGAGCTTCGGTGGTTTAGGGTTGAAAGGGTTTGCGATGTACGGCCAAACTGGGGTAGTGTTCGATGTTTAGGATTAGGGATTAGGGTTTAGGGTTTAGGATTCGGGTTTGCAATGTAAGGACGGTGACAAGTGTTCGATTAAGGGTTTATCTTTGGCGGCTCTGAGAGGGAGCTTGTCTGGAAGGCAAACGGCAGGCAGAAAACGATAGGGTTTAGGGTTTAGGATTAGGGTCTTAGGGTTTAAGGTTTTAGGGTTTAGGGTTTAGGGTTTAGACTATCCAGTTTACCAAGGGGGATGACCAGGCATGAGCCGAGTACTGGGGGACCCTGGCATGGCGGTAGCCAAGACTTCAAGCTTCCCAGAGAACCCACTACCCCTTACTTAAGGAATGTACCCTAAAGCAGCATATTATTATGGCCCCTAGAATTCAAGAATATACCATCCGTCATGATATATTAAGGCCTACTAGAGTTTTTGGCAGAATTCTTGAATAGGGTATTGGGATCTCTATGTTTAACTGTCGACAACCCTATAAGCTGCAGCCGTCATCCTGATTCATTGGCAATGCACTCACATAAGGGTAGTTGTTTAACTTAGGGTCCTTTTTATAAGGGTGCCGTACTATATTGGGGACCTAAGAAGAGATCCTAATTTAGAGAACTACCAATAACGTAGGGGTCGGAAGAACTAAGGAATAATGTTCTCTTTCAGTGTTGTTTAATCATGGCAAAAGCCCAAAGCCGTGTTCTAATCAATTATCTATACTATCCTACATACGACGCCTGGCCCTTCAACCCCGGAACAGGAGATGGGCTTGGAAGACTTGACATTGCTGCTCCACGCCGTTCAGACGGCCATTGCATCTCGGATGGAACGTGAGGAGAAACACCCAGACTCTCCCTAAGCCAGAGGAGTTCAAAACAGCTTATATCAACCCTAAACCCTAAACCCTAAACCCTAAGCCCTAAGGTACTGGAGCACAGACCTTGAAGCGATAAACCCAAAGCTTGAAGGCCTTGAGCCCGAAAGTCCAAAACTCACAGAACCCTCCGCCCCAAAGGTTTCAGAAAAGGTTTAGGGTTTAGGGCCTTTAGGGTTTAGGGTTTAGGGTCGGAATCCGTAGTAGCCATGGGATAATAGGAATGGTGCCCTTTACGGCCCGAGTCGGCTAGTGTAAGCCCCTGATATATGAAAGGTTCCTCCGGTAGAGCCCTTGTTAGAATCCTTATGAAGGGAGGGGGGATAAATAGGTGTACATTCAGGGTCTATTCTAATGGTTATGTTGTATCGGGGGTTGAAGGGCAATTATGCTTTTGGCTTCAAATCATTTACATCGAAATGCCCATGACCGATATAGAAGCATGCAGAATGAAAACCTATGCAACCCTTGATTCCAAAGCCTTTAGCTGTTAAATACAGGCCAGCTCGCACTCTGTAGAATGTAGAACCCCGCAGAACCGTGAACCCGAAGCCCTATATTATATACTATATACTGCATACGGATTGTGTGTATACATATGTACACATTCTTGACTCAGCACTACACTGGACCCGAAACCCCGTTCAGACAGCAAGGAAGATCGTGATGAGAACCGAGATAATGACGACTGGCAGGACCCTCTTGTCCTGGACTGAATTCAAGCTGGGTTTAGGGTTTAGGGTTTAGGGTTTAGGGTCCTTTGGTTAGTAGGGAATGGAAGAATGGTAGTAATGGTACTAATAATAGTTCCCATTCCTCCATTCCCTATTAACCAAAGGTAAGGTTTGTGGTCCGCAGTGCTTGGGGGTCGAGGAAAGTTTCGGTTTTTAGGTTGTAGCTAGCGCTGGTGGTCCAGCGTTTAGGCAACTCAGCCTGTCGTCTTCTTGTCTAGCTCTTTGCATTGCTCCCAGGTATTCTAGACTAAGTCCCAAACACCACACACCTAAACCTTGGATACTGCCACAGATGAATAATATTCATAATCTGGATATATAAGGCCGCGAAAAGTAGCCCTATTATAGACTGTTGCTGTATTGAGGGGGCAGCACCCAAGCTAATCCCTAAACTCTGGGCGTTTCGGGTGTAGGATCCCTCTGAGCCTTAGCTTCCCTGCCTGCTCAAGAGAAACTTGGGGGGGGGGGGGGTCTATGGACAACCTTGGTGTGGGTTAGGGGTTTAGTCTAGGACATTTTCAGGTTCGGGTTTAGGGGTTTGGGTTTGGAGTTGACTGTACCCGGAACTTAACCCAACCCCCAAACCCTAAACCCTAAATCCTAAAAACCCCAAGCCGAAATAAACCCTAAACCCCTAAACCCTAAATCCCTAAATCGCTCAAAACCCAAACCCACATAAACCCTAAACTCCCCAATGAAAGAGTTTGGGCGTAGTCCGTCGAAGGGCCGGCTATTTCGGGTTTAGGGTTTAGAGTTCAGGGGTTTAGGGGTTTAGGGTTCAGGGTATATTTGGGATTGTGGATTTAGGGTTTAGAGTTCAGGGTATATTTGGGGTTTGGGATTTGGGGTTTAGGGTTCGGGGTATATTTGGGGTTTTGGATTTAGGGTTTAGGGCTTATGGCTGAGGGTTTAGGGTTTAGGGCGGAAGGGGGTTGGGTTCTGGTTTTGGCAGCTTACGACTTCGAGTTAGAGGACCTCTGGTCAAGTCTCCTTTGCAGTTCCGTATTTTGGTTTAACCAACTTTCCATTAAATTAGGATCCTACAAGGTAACCTCAAAAAGGAGCTACAATGGAGACTAGAGTGACTAGAGGTAGAACTGCCGTGAGGCTCAACCCCTAATCCCGACACTCTAATCTAAGTACCCAAACTTTGAACCTTAAGCCCGAAACCCTAAACGCTCAATGCCCTAAGAGCTGAGTGTCAAACGCGAAAGAGTCTTACAAATCGAGTCCAAGACTTTCTTGCTCTGCCTGATATTATGGACCGGCGCGCCCGGGTGCAGGAGGCACCGCCGCAGGTTGAATCTCGTGATGTCAACTAACATATAATCGCCGAACCTTTCAACACATGTCTGTACGACACACAAGAAGTTTATGATTCCTATATAGAAACAGCAGAAGTGAACAGGCTAGATGCAAATGAGCGCATACATGAGTAAGCTTCTAATGAACCGTCGTACAAGAAACACCTTGCCGTCTTTGCACATATGTAAGTTTCATGCCTTCAAGCGCTAAGTCGTAGACCCTAATTCTGGCAAGCCCGAGCGGCTAAGCTTACATCAAATAGTGGAAGCCGCACATGCAAGCGTGTCAGATCTGTAATCCTGCAGTCTAAATCCTGCACCCTAAAATCAGACCCTCAACAACCCTAGACCCTCAGAGGAACCCAGACAGAGAGCTTTTTCGCCTTTGCATTCGTAATGGCCCTTAACTTGCAGATGTTGAAGTTGGCAAGACTTCGAAGAGTGTCATTGCTCTGCTGTTTGCATCAGGGCATGCAAGTACTGTGCGTCTGCCACAGGGGCGCCATGTAGGGTTTTCTGAAGGCACCATCTCAGGATGCTGGCGTGCAGGGATGCAAGGCTGCGGGCAGCCCTACTGCTAGACGGGAGTTTAGGGGTTTTGCGGGTGCCTCATAGGCAGCGGCTAGAACATGCAGATCCCACCTTTGAGGCTCCAGAAACATCCTCAGGTTTATGCGCTTTTGGGGAGGCCTAGTTTCGAGCTTGGGTCTGTCACCAGTCTCTAAGTCTTTACGCAAGTGCCGCAATTCTTCGGAGGTTTAGGGTTTAGGGATGTGCTTCCAGCACACTGTGCCCTCTGGACTTTTGGGCGTGCGCGCGGGTGTTAGCTGCAGAATGTGCAAAAACGGAGCAACAGTGCTCTCTGGTGCCGTCCGGATGAGATCCCGGCAACAGCGGAAAGTGTCACAAGGGAGTCCATGTACAAAGCCACGTTGTGGAAGCATGAATAAGCGCTTACGCCCTAGGTTTTCTATCTATACATACATATACATACATACATACATACATACATACATACATACATACATACATACATATATGTGTATATATATATAAATGTACATATATATACATACATATATATATATATACATATATATATACATATATATATATATCTATATCTAGGTTGCACTGTTGAATTTTGTTGATTTCCTCTTAGGGTTCCTCTAGAGGTACCTATGCAGAAATACTTTTGAGGGCCCCAAAACTACAACCCAGATATCGACAAATCTAACTTGTGTGGCCATCTGTCTTTCTGTCGATCTCTTTACACAGATACAAGTATCACGGAGGTTATACACACTCTAAGAAGACCAGAGTCGTTGTTGCTGAATTTGACGTTGATTCAGAACCTCCCGCCCGCTCGTAAGGGGCTGGTTTACAAATCAGGCTCTACCTTATTATGAAAGTATACCAAACATATACACTTTTGTGAAGGGCCCCCCTGTATTTCTGGATATGAGCCGAAGACATGGAAGGCTCCAGGATGGCTCGGCGTTTTTTCTTTGGTTTTAGTGTGGCCGCGGCCGGACTGCCACCCGGAAGACTAATATAGGGGCCTTAATAATAGGGTTTTGGGGCCCATTATACTATAATTATAATAAGGAGCCACCAAAATAGTGTTGGTAATCATCTAGGCCCCTACATTAACACTGAGTAGTGAAGAAAGTTGCTACTTTGACGCTTTGGAGCTGAAAGCCCTGGGCTCCTGGTTTCCTTGGAGCCCGATCTTCGTACCCAAATGTGTTCTTTAACGGTTTAGGGTTTAGGATTTAGGATTTAGGGTTTAGGGTTTAGGATTTAGGGTTTAGGGAGGTGGGTTGGATCCTGCAATATGGCAAGGAAGTCCGTAAAGGAGGTACACGTGCGAGTCGAGGTAGCACCTGGGAGATACCTTAATTTGCGTAGACCTTTCCGAGCATGGCGAGAACGACGCCAGTTGAACCAAAAAACCGAAACCTTAAACTCTAAACTATACTATACTGTGTGTATTGTATTATACTGTCCTGTACTATACTGTACTGTACTCTACTATTCCGTGCTATACTATACTATATTAATCTTGGCAGGTAACTCACTTCACGAAAATGTCTGACGGCTGGCACCGGGATTTCAAGGACGACCTTTCCCCAAAAGCCCAGTTGCATAGGGTTTCGCAGAATCTAGTGGCACCTGAGTTATTTTGGGTCCCGATGATAAGGATCCTAATTTGTTACAGCTTAAAATCTACAGCTCTTATTGGCCTGCGGCATTGACATGTTCATGAGTTTGTTTGACATCAATTTTGGTTAAAGACAGCAACCTAACACATGCCTAAGTGAGTTCCCCTAAATTTCACACTGGGCTTCTGGTGCTGACTGGTTCTACTGCAAACTCGCCCCTCCGCAGCTTCCGAGACGGCTGCGGAGTTTGGGTGCACTTCGAGGGGTTAGGGTTTGAGGGTCAGGGGTCTAGGATTTATGTTTTGGGGGCAGTTAGGCTTTGCGGTTGAGGTTTGGGGGTTTAGGGTGTTTAGGTGTGTCTGAAGTCACTCCAAGGATCCGAGGTACAGAATTATGAGCAGCTATTTAGCTTTTGTGGAGGTTGGTATTACGGGGAGTAAAGGAGTTGTTGGTACGTGAACTGTTGAGGGTTAGCTACTCTTACCCATCGTAAAGTTCTAGCTAGCAAGATACCATAGCACGGCCGCGTGTGGTGTTGAGAGGTGCTGGAAAGTATCTGCAAATGAGGGTTTGAATACAGAGTTACACCCCGCCTGGTGCCCACATCATCATTTGCCGGCAAGGCGCTGCTAGAAAGGAAAATTGAAGCCTTGCGTGTCTGCGCTGCACAACTGCCTGTACCTTCCCGAAGCCTGAGAATTCCATAAGTACGGACGGAGCTAGGACCTCGGATACTTGCATTAACAGAAGTCGCAGCTTTTGTCGAGCCTTTGCTTTCCGCAGCTTCACCTCTATTAGACAAGTTCGAGAAAATATGCGCATAGTCTCCATTGTAGTTCCCTTTTTTTGTTAATCATTTTTTCATGAGGGTGTCCTAATCACAGAAGCTGGTTGACGAAAAAGGAAGTGCAATGGAGACTGTAGGTACTTCACCATGCCATGTACCAAACCCTAAACCCTAAACCCTAAACCGTAGACGGTCAGCCGGGATTCCGCACCAGGAAGCGATCTCCATTGGAAGCGCCAAACAAATTTAGAACCCCAAACACCCACGGCCCACAACTTGCGAAGAGGCCGAAATCCTAACACCAATCCGCCCTAACTGAATCCCAGTGTCCCAGAGATCCATATCACACCCTTGCAAGACTAGAAAAAGAACCCTTGCTTCATGAAAGCATGGTTGATGAAGAACGACACTCCATGGCCCACCGACCCCTACTTAAAGCAAACCCAAGAGGTGCACCTGTCAAGGCATCCTCTAAATCCCTGAAGCCGCATGAGCACCCAAGATCCCAACAATCCCTCTGCAGCTTCAGCCCAGGATCCCCAGCTTCAGCCCAGGATCCCCATTGCCTAAACCCTAAACCCTGATCCCAAAAAAATCGCTTTGCCGCTTCAGCGCTCGTTTCCGCAGGCAGCTGTCCAGGCGACTGTGGCAGCAGGAGGCCTCGCCCGGATTGGTCTATAGGGTTCCAAGACGGTGGGTGGGTGGGTAGGTGGGTGGGTGGGTGGGTGGGTGTGTGCGTGTGGATGTGGGTCTGGGTCTGGGTCTGGGTGTGGGTGTGGATGTGGGTCTGCCACCGAGCAACCACCAAGACTGAAGACCTCCAAGCCTGGGCTCTGCAGGGCAACTGCTGGGGACTTCAGAATGATGTGGTCCGAAGTGCCGTCCGACTGACAGCCGGAACAAATCGACCGAAGTGGTCTTGCACCCGGCGATAGCCAGAAGCTCATATTCCAACAAGTAGCATCGGGCACCCTCATCATCAACTGCTGCAGACAAGGCTCATCTCTAAAACTGCCACACAGAGCTGTGTCACAAAGTTCGCCGCCAGGAGCATGATTGAGACATAAAGGTGCCACTGATAAGACATTAAGTTCAGGTACAGGTATTCCACGAGTGCATCCTCATAAACAAGCTCACACGCAGCTTGCAACACAGAACACTGAGCAGCAAGATGCAGAAACAAACGGAAGACATAACCGAGACTGGGATCGTACCGTTCGACTTTTCGAGCTGCATCTTTTTTCCTCGGTCCAATCACTGTTGATGTGCCGGCTCTTTAGGGGGCGAACAGCTCCCTCTTCCTTCCTTCCTCTCGTTCCTTCTCCGTGCAAGCCGGGTCTCTGTGCTCGCTCTCCCGATGTGGCTTCGGGCAGGGAGGCGCAGTTTGGGTCCGGCCGCAGCACAGCCCAAGCCAGAAGAAGCAGCGACTGGCGGCTCGTTTTGGCTGAGGTTTTGGTTTCGGGGGTCTAGAACTACCGACCGCTTCACCTGGAACAAGCAGGTCTTCGAGAGAATTGCGAAGAGGGGTTGAGTTCTCTGCAAGAAGATGGAGTCAATGCCAGATTCCTGCCTTCTCGATGACTGTGAGGCCTTGAAACGTTAGGATGAAGGCCACGAGCAGCGTGCCATACTGCCCTGCAAAATTCAGAAGGAGCGCAAAGTGAGTATGGTTTGATCGCTGTTATTACTATATTAGACAATACAGGTGTGGCTGCGGCTACTATTGCCAAGTATGCTTCTGACACTCACACTCGGACAATCTTACTATTGCTGCTACTGTTATACGTACTATCGTTATCTTTGAGTGGACACGGAGCTGCCTCCCAAGGACTGGCTGTTCAGCACCACAGGCACAGAACATATCCAAAATACGCCGGAAACCATCCTTACATGCTGGGCCTACCAGGAAGAGACACAAGCAGTTGAAGCATGTGGTGGCCACTAGCTCACTAGCTGCTGCCCCAGCAGCATGAGGATAGTAGGCTTGCCGCTGACACGCCACAATGCCAGAATAAAGTAGTTCACCAAGATCAGTAGCACAACAGATCGAATCTGATCCACCATGGTGCCAAAGACTACCTTGACCCCGACACCGCAGTGCAGCAGGTTTTTTTTCAATTGGGTCTGACAGATCAGACTTTGAGGCCTCGACCGCGAGCATGACAACAAAGAAATAAAGTGCAACGGCGAGCTCCATCATGCGGGCATAGACAGGGGCCCGCTTGTGTTTCAGCTTGTCGAACAACCAGACCTCAGCTGGACCAGTGCTCCCTTCTGAATCAGGAAGTCTTGTCCTGCATTCGCAACTGCGTTACTTGAGGGTACGAGTCTTTGCTTTGCACCTGCTTTGGCTCCCTCTTGTGCTTGCTGTCTGGCCCCTGAGCCCTGAAGATCCTCAACCCGTCTGCAGCCGTGCAGCATCGTATAAGTTCGCTCGGGGATCGGCCTTGTTCGCTGCAAGTCGCTCCTCAAGATTTACCACTTTGGTGTCCATGTGGCCTCAGCAGCAAACATAAAAACAGGTCCATCCTGAACTTGCAGCACCCTCGTCGCTGCAGGCCAGGCTGCGATCAGCATTGGACGCCCCGACTATGAAGCACCAAAACTCGGACAAATCGTCGCCTGAGAGAGACCCCAGCATGCAAGGCCTCCACAGCCGTCTTTTCTCACAAAGCCCAACTCACAGCCGGGTTCGAACAAGTCTTGTCCTCGCGGCTTGAAGTTCCGATCACGAATCTACATATGCCTGCACCTTCCCCGACATGCAAGTCTCCGGAGCTTATCCAAGACGAACTTGTAAGATTGACCGTGTCCCAAACTGCATTCCCTCCAGGGTCAGACAAAGGGCGAATCGACCATAGGGTTGGCTGTGGGCAGAAAAGGATAGGCCCAACGACCCACACCTTAACTGATGATGTCCACAACACTGCCACCGGGGTAACTGTGACAGCATTGTCTGCGCCATCAACGGAGACATGTGAGTTTCATACTTCCGAAGCCCCCCGGCTTACACTCCAAGGATCCACGGCTGTAGCCAGCAGAATCATCATGGGCAGCGCAGCGACGTTGAAAGTCTCTGCCAAGAACCTACGACGTCGACTGAAATTCTGATCTGAACTGTCAGCGCAAGGAATCGGCTGGTTGCTGGCAGGCCTATAAACGGCATACATGATCAGAATTCGCAGGGCAGGATAGTAATGACTTTCCTCGATAAACACGCCCGCTCTGACGACGGCGGGCAAGCACAAGAGATTGCAGAAGGGTGCGCTTTAAATCAAGGGCAAGCGACTCTGTAGAAGAAGTAGCAATCTCCTGGACTTAAGTATGCTGTCAAGATCACCAGCGCACGAATTTTGGTTCAATCAAGTTTCGCCAACCGTAGTGGTCATTCGCCATAGGCCGCCCAGTGGAGATGTAGTTCGCCAGGCCCGTTTGCATCGTTGAGCCCACAGCTTCTGCGATGGACTTGTTCATAAAAGTGAACCTTGGAAGGCAGAAAATGGCCGACCTCCAGCGACCTGAAGTTGCACATGGCAGCTCTAAGACACTGCCCGAGGCCAGCACACGAGCACCGCGCCTGGCACAGATGGCCTCGGTTCGAGACTATGTAGCCACCCTCTCTAAACATGTGAGGGGAGCCGCCCCGTGCCAGTGTGACTCACAGCCAAGGCTAGGGCAGGAAACGGATGATGCCCTCCATGACTCCAAATTCCAAGGTCAGCTCCATCAAACGCGGGAACCTGAAACGAACCGTATGCACACAATCCCACAAAGTTCAGTGAAGAACTTGCCACTTCCTGTGCCAAGCATGGCTTGCCAAGAAACATCGCAAGCGTTCCGAAGGAAATAACCCATTCAGCAGCCAGCAGAGAGTCCAACTTGCCAACATCATCGAGACTTTTTGAGGACAGGGTCAAGAGGACAAAGATCACGACCTCTGCGGAGGCCACGGCAACAGCAACAGCTAAATCACAACACGAAACGTTCTGCTGAGCAGCATAAATCCTCATGGAAAGGTCTGTCACGACGTTGTACAGGTAGAACCCCACTGATGCAAAATAGAAGGAGAAGCTGTCGGCTATGTTCAAGCTGCCCGTCCTGTACGACCAGTCATGAGGGAGTCAACCGAACTCGAGATGGACAAAACTCGTCAACGACGTCAGATCGCACCCAGAGCCGAAGATCAGCCGAAGCACAGGATCTTCAGATCTCTTGAACGCATGACGCCGACATTGCCGCTGGCCACTTTGGTAAAGAACAAGGATGCAGAGTTGAAGGACACCTCTCTGCCTTTCTCCCACTCTAGGCAGTCCACATGCTTCGAGGTTTCTCCACCTGAGGTCGACGGCAATCAGTCTTCTGTATAGATTGCCCAAAACACCTGCTGCGACTGTAACGGACCCCGCACCCACTATGCAGCATAGCGGCGCATCAGCACGTTGAAACCAGCAAAGATGTCTTCGGAAAGGTTCAGGATGGGAGATGCTTTCGAGACAGAACCGCGGTTGGAGGCCCAAAAGGCATCGAAGAAGTCGGGATGCCTGAGGACAGGAGGCACTCTGACAGACTCAGCATCAGCTGTTCCTTGCCCTTTGGACACCTCAAAGGTGTCTCTTGCAGGCAAGGCTCCCGTAGTGCATTCGTGCACCAAGCCCCGCCAGGAAACGCTGGCAAATAGTTCCGAAGGTCCACTCTGCGTCAGCCATGGCAGCACCTCTCAAGATTCATGCGCGAACCAGAACAGGAACGCTGTGAAGGGTGGCCACCTACTGCACCGTGGCTTCCAGTGAAGATGTGCTCACGGAAGCCGATGATGCGTGCTTGGACCGTCCTGAACACATCGCTCATGCGAGTTGCTCTGCGATTTGAGGCCACGGACCTGCGGTCACAGCCCGGAGGCTGGAAATGGCGCAGCACGAAGGGCACCTTGCAGGCCTGGGCTCGCGCGGTTGCGCATGTGAAGGACCTGGGTCGTGGGGGGGGAAGGCCTCCCCGAAGAAGGCACCCATGTTCGCATCCATCATCTGCAGATAGTGGCCCGGCGCAAAGCCTTGGTCTGTTCAGTTCCACTATGTTCCACTGCCACTTCACAACGGAGATCGTCGTTGCAGGCAGGAAGCGAAGTGCTCCTAGCTGGTTTCCGGCCTTTCCCTGAGTTTTCGCGGATGGTGGACGAGGGTCCAGCTCTCCGAGCACGAGTGGATAGACTCGTGGCAACACCTCCAGCACCTAAGCATCACACGAGGACGAGCTGCTGGCCTCAAGATGCCTCATGCCAGGGAACCTTGACGATGTTTTCCTCGGACTGGCCCTTCACGTAATTCCTCAAATCACCCGGCGCAACACTTCCGGGAAAACCCTCATGTGTGTGCCCTACCAAGCCAACACGGATCCCTGGGCCTAGAGCAGAGCTCAAGCCAAGCCCTGATCAGTCAAAGCTGGCACAAGGCAAATGAGTGCTACGAAACACCTCAGAACCCCTATATGCCAAGAGTCTCATTGAACGCCAGCAGCAAAGAGGCAAACTGGACCCTGCCCGTGAACTTGTGCTCGCGGGCCACATAACAGGTCACCATCTCTCGCAGCGAAGGCCTCAAAAGGCAACAGTAAACAGATCTACACACACACACCCACACACCATGTATGCATGCATGCATTAAATCAAGGTCTCCGACACTTCCCCAATGTCCAGAACTCTCTGTTCTACTTTACAAAGCCTCCAAAGCTGCACAATTTCATAGGTTAACCCAACCAAAACACTCATTTTCGGACTTGCCTACTGACCATTTCGGATGTTGTGGAGAGTCAGGAGATTTTGGAAGTTCTGGACATCTGGAAATCCAAAACTCAAGGTAGCCTAAATGAGAGAAGTCAGTATGCTTAGCAAAGCAGGCACGACACCTGGCAAGGTCGGCGTTGTAATCACCTGGGAACAGAAGCCGACTTGATCTGTCACTATGCTTCTGCACGAGGTTGCTACATCATCTGAACTGCCATCCAGGAGCATACCAGGTAGACAGGATAGTGCCGATACTGCAGGAGGAGTCGTCTCATGTCTTGGTCCACACTCTCTTTGTACCTCTTGTTGCCGTAGGTTTGGTGAGCGATGAACAGCTGCACCAAGCCTGCATGCAATGAGCTGGCACGGGCCAAGATAGCGATTGATTTCAGTCTCCCTGCAAGTCCTGCCAGGGTCTTGGGCGGGCTGTCAGATGCCTGGACCGCTGGGAGCATGTCCTCGGAAAGCCAGCTCAACACAGGGGGCCCGAATGCTCTCGTCGCACAGCACGCGTGACGCCTGTGCACGCTGCACCTGGCTCTAGCAGCTGAGCTTCCAAGACCTTGTGGTACTCAATGGCCCCGGCGACGGTGCGGTAGACGGTCCTTTCACCAGACGCGCAAAGAGGCAATGAGATTTCTGTGCCGGGGCTTCACAGCACTCGAGAGCAGGCCGAGGGTCTGAGATCGCTGGGATGCCCAAAGCCGAATCTGCAGGTGGAGCTCTCGGATTTCCTCCAGGAGATCCGGGTCCTAAAGGCACAGGGCACAGCCAACAGTCTCGGAAAATCGCTCACACCGCGCCCCAATGGACCCTCCTGATTCATCTCAGCCCGTCGTGCCCACTCATTGAGATCACCCAGCACGAAGGCATTGAAGAGCTCTCGCGGTTCCATGCCATGCTTGCGAGTGAAAATCTCCCACTGGTCTTCTGCCTTCTGAAACACAAGCTTCAATTACTGAGAAGCGGAGTGCGTCGAAGCTGCGTTTCGACTCCTTAAATGAAACTCAATTTTCTGCAATTCGGGCCTGTGCGATGAGGAAGCCCAGGTTCGTGTTGCGGCCATCGGAGGCACACAGGAACTCCTCCGTCAGGATGACCTGCTCTTCGTAGACCGGGACTACCTGGGTCAAGGTCGGAATTGCTCCGGCCTTGCTGTCCAGCAATGTATCGCGGCCTGGTCGAATCTGAAATCCTGGTCGGATGCTCTGCTTCAGGAGAGCACGCAGAGAGCTCGCGAAGAAGCAGAGTCGTTCGCTGACGCAAGACGGGACCTTCTGAAGGTCAACCTGCGTTGACGCAAGGGCACCCTGTTTCCGCCACGGCTCCGACGCGAAATACGTTCCAACATGCTCGCGCCGCTCTGCTGGGGTGTCAAACTCTCGCTGCTGTGTCTGCAGCCTCATCCACACCTGACCATCCATGGAGCCATCTATCTCCCAGCATATCGGATCGAATTGACGGTCATCCGAAGTAGTCGAAAATGAGATGGCGGAAATGCAGCGTGGCTTATTAAATTCCACCATAACCTCCCGATACTCTTCCGGGTGAGTGAACTCCAGATCTGCAGGGAAGCGAAAACTGCTGGCATTCCTCAGCGCGACCAGGTCTTCAGCCTTTGTCAGATTTCTCCGCAATGGCGTCGCCTGTGCACTACCACGACTGGATACCGACCTGCAGAGAGCACAGAACGCATCGTCACCTGGTAAGATCTACTTGGAAGTAGCCCGGAATTGTCGCCAAGGGGCACCCTGTTCGGAGTGCTCGTCCCGGAAGCTGACAGCCAAGCGGTCTCTCTTGACTGTGGCAGGCACACAGCTTCCGGGCCTACTCCATTCGGTACCTGAGACGGCCCACGAGAAAGCAGCTGCCAGCCACTCTGGACACCAAGGCCTGCGAAGACTTCCACAAGAGGAAGTCTACATCAGGGTAGTGGAAGGCATCCTGAATACTGCTTCCAATGATAACACGGCATCACTGCTTTTGTAAAGTGCACGAGGGGAGAAGCTGGACCCATGCAACTCCTGCGCGAATCGAGCCAAACTGAACAGCCTTGCTCTGCAGCCGAGGGTCACACTGATAACAGACATAAACTGCACTGGCAACGACGGCATGGTTTGCGGGCGATGACACCATTTTCATCATGCATGTCAAAATTGCTTTCTATCGGTGAAGAACCCAAACCGAAAGAGTTTGGAAAGCTGCTGACAAGAGGGTTACGTTTCGCAGCTTGGAGTCTTAGAGGCTGACCGAAAAGCCAGCACTGATAGGTCGGCAGAAGTGGACTCCGCTCTTAAGCTCATTGAAGTGGGAACGAACGCCGAGCTGGGGCCGGACTTTGGAAACGGTCACTTCCGGGAAGCAACAGAACGACATCCCGAGCCCCATGTCACACCCTTTCATTTGGACTCCAAGTATTCAGACGTGATCTGGCATCTATCTGTGGTGGACAGGTGGCCTTATCGGCAAAGGGGCACCAACACTACTGCGTGCCCGGGTGCCGTCGAACGCAAATACAACTGGCCACACCAAGCACTGGAACCGCCCGCGTCCGAACATGCTGATGACAGCTGGCGCCTGGGACTTCTGCAGTGGCTATGAGCCTGTCATCGAGGACTTCCATGAGCTCCGCATGCTCGGCTGGCGTAGAAACTTTGACCTGGTGCTATCCCGCCTTACTACGAGCGCAACCTGAGCGAGCAGTGCTACGAGGGCATGAGTGTGCCCCAACCAGCCTGCTTCACAGCCCATTTTTGCACCGGATATGACTTGGGTCGACTTCTTGCCCCGTGAATTACCTGCCACGAGACCCGGGCAGCCCAAGCTTAAGAATCAACTACACTTCTCACCAACTTAGCCCCTCGTCCCTCGCAGCCTGCAGCTCAGAGATGCAGCAACTCCGTCCGGCTTGCTGCCAGGAGCCTCCACGAAGCTGTGTGGCTCGGAAGCGCAGCTTGGTAAAACCTGCTCACACAATTCAGACGCGAAGTACGAAGGGCGAGTTAAGATTGCAGCCAAGAAACACTGGGACATCTGGGCGAACTGCTTCTTGGAAGCCGTGCTATCACGCCAGCGGAAGGTGTGCGCGGCATTCACCTGCATGCTGAGTCAAGCAGGACTGACTTGCTACGCAAGACCAAAGCCAAGATACCATGCTGTTAGCCATTGCTTCGGAGATCAGGCAATCCTGAGTTGTCATGCACTTCCGTTTCGACCCAGGGCGAACGAAAAATCTGGCCGAGGAGCATCATAAAGGGACTCCACGGCACAGCTCCAAACTAGACGCCAGGCGCTTCCGAAAACAGCTTCCTCGGGTTTAGCACAAGGTTGCTTTTGGTCGCCCCTCATGCAATCAAGACAAGACGATGAAGACGAGCATCCATCGCCCGACCGTCACTTATCATGTCGCGCAATTCGTTCTCGTGAATCTCTTGTCTGCGTGCACTCGCATCCAGGTCCAGTTGCCTTCCCGTATATTTGCACCGCACTGAATCGCACGACAAGGTACAAAACCTAACAGCGGGACGGATGCTTTCCGGGTGCCTTAGCGCAGACGACACTACGTTGCGTAATCCTCGATGCTCGCCCATGGCGTATCCCCCAATCCTCAGGAGAGAGGGGTTTGGAAAAAGCTTGTTTCGACCAACCATTCAAAGGGGCCCAATGACCAGGTAGAACAGGAAGTGCCTCGTCGGCACGTCAGAACTAAGCAAAGGTTTGCGGGACATGCTTCGGACATGAGCCCGTTTTGCCTCGCTCAGAGGCACAACATGTCATTCCAAGCCTTACAGTTAGAAGCCTAAAGACAACACCACACAAGTCGGGATGCAAGTCAAGGAAGGCTGTCATGCCCACCAGCGCATAGATGGCAATGATGGTCAGGCCACAGGCTGCCTCACATCCGAAGGGGTGTCAAGGTGTCACCCACGCAGGTCCATTTGAAAGCCCTTTCTGAGATGAGAAGGTCATGTCAAATCCTTTGCCTTCCGAGGCGCACATTCGGACGGTAGCGGATGTATTTCCCCCACGCCAGGCACGTGCACAGCCCAGGCGAAGAGCCGATTCGAACAGGATTCCCCGCAAAAGCCCTTGAAGGAAAAGCCAGATACGAGAGGGGCAACGAAGAATGTCTCAAAGCCGAAGCACCTCAGCACAAAGGTCACGAAAGAAACGCTTCAAGATTAAGAAACGCGCAAGTGGCAGCAAGGCCGTCTCTGGCTCCAAGTGATGTCGAGAAGCTCTGGTGCTACTAGGTCGCAAAACGATCTGCTTTCCACATGCCCATTGGCACCGATCTGAGTCTACTGTGGCATGGGTGCCACGCGAGAAGTCGCAACTTACGACTCGACCCTTCGACGCCCCATCCACAGAACTCGGCGCCAGTGAGGGAGGGAGCGAGGCATGGGACCAGAGCACTGCTTACTTGCACACGAAATTGCGGCAGCGTCTCGAGGTGTCGATCTATCTATCTATCTGCCTATGTATCTACCGCCTATCTATCTATCTGTCTATTTATCTATCTATCTGTCTATCTATCTATAGAGAGAGAGAGTTATAGAGAGACAGAGCATCATAAAGAACTTAGTTATTTCTTGCTGGGCGCTAGTCCAATATCAACCCTGTCAGCCCCGCGAAAGATGGTCCACACACAGCTTGTGCACAAGTTCGGAAGGTCGTGTGTGGTGATTCAGGGATGCCGGCTACATGTCACACTGAACAGATGTTTTGTTCTCCATGCGCCCTATTTCGGGGTGCGCCACTTTTCCCACGCCGCTTCGGAAACCTTGGAAAGGTGCATGGAACCGCTACCGATACTGGGAGAAACCTGGTGGATCTATGTGAGGATAGCTGGCAGATCACGAACCATTTCTGTTGCCGCAGGCACAGTGCCAGCACGAACAGCCAGACAAACAGTGGAGCAGATCCCTTGCCCTCCTGTCAGAATCACATCTGCGAATCTCTTGCACTATCAGCATTGAACGAGCATTCTTTTGTAAGGAGCCAGTCCTTTTCCACAGGGTCCGGTGCGTCATCGGCAACCACGGTCAGGAAAGAGTCTGAGCTTGCCTCCTGGTACGCACAAAGAGCATGTCAAAGGCACCACCAGAAATGCACATAGATACTATGCATGCATGTCTGCGTGTATGTCCGTCCGTCCATCCGTCCGTTTGTCCGTGAACATGTCCAGGTGTTTATAAAATTCCCAAACTATTCGAAAAACAACAAACAGATGAAATATCAAAACACATAGACATATATACATATATAAATATGTAAACATACATGTGTACATGTATTCATACATACATACATACATACATACATACATACATACATACATACAAACCCACATACATACATACATACCCATCAATATATCTCCCTCCCTGCCTGCCTGATTGCCTGCCTGCGTGCCGACCTGCCTTCCGACCTGCCCAGCTGCATACATGCCCACATGCCTACCCACATACACACCAACGCACCCCACCATTACATGGACGTGTCACTCATCGCAAAACAAAGACACAGCATTTCAAGTTGAAGCCGCCGAGGGCTGTACGAAGTTACTAGTAAAACAACTGTTCAATCTTCCGGGTGGACATGAAATTCAAGCCTCCAATGGCTGGCAGGGCGTTGCATGCAGATCTTTTGCAGTGTGACCCTGGGATCCACTGGGCAACCAGGCAACAATGCTTCACATGATGCCTCCTTTGGTGGAACGGCTGTGCCCCATGACACCTCGCTTGCGGAGCCAAGTCAAAGCAGGTTGGAAAGGTCTCGAGACGTCATATGCCTCGAGAATCCCTTGCCGGAACTTGTGAATGTTGACGGGCAGTCGAATCCTAGCTGTATGAGTAAAGTTGACCAGCAGTTCATGCTCATGGTGCTCTCAGCCCACCCTAGCTGAGCCCATTCACAAAGGGTCTTGCCAAACTCTTCCGTGTAAGGAAAAGAATCGACGATCGAGGTGCGCACCACTGCGATATGGCAAAAGCATGACCCTTGCACACCAAGCACTGAAGTTTCAAACCTGGGGCTGTCTTTGCATGGATTAAGGCTGGAACGTGCCAACTCAGCGAAAAATGAGTGAAATCGTGCACCGTGCAACCACTTGGTTGATCTGCAAGCACTTAAGCAAACAAACGAGGAAATTAAACAAATGAACGATCCATCTATCCATCCATCCAGGCCATCCCTCCCTTAATCCCTCCCTCGTCCATCCCATCCACACATACATACTTAATTACATACTTTTTGGTACTCGCGCTCGACATACAGGCTTACATACTTACAGACGCACGTGCATGTATGCACGTGCATCTGTACATGTGTATGTATGTGTATATATATATATACATATATATATATATATGATTTACATACACATACATACACACACATCCATCTGGTTATATGTGTGGACAGAAGGTGTGGTCAGGCAGGCAGGCAGGCAGGCAGACAGACAGACAGCCATCAGCCAGCCAGCCAGGCGGCCAGGAAGGCATACAGGCACGCAGGCAAGCAGGCAGGCAGGCAGACAGACATGCCCAATACACTCCAGCACTTCTCCGTTGAATGCTAACTGAAACAGAACCACATAAAAGGATGCGTCCTGGTCTGCCTGCACATCTGGCACCGTCGGCTGGTTTGCTTTCTTGTCTTTCAAGTCCGCTGGCGTGCCATGGACGAAAGGGATGTTGCGACGACGGCTGAAGACAAAGAAAACCAGTAGTCGAACCACTGCATAGGCGCAACCTGAGTTTTTCAGAGCCGAAGGCTGATCTCACGTGGTCCGCCTCTGATCTTAACCCCAGGCATGTTAAACCCGTTAAACGCAGTTTCCGACTCTCCACGAACATTCCTGCCTCAGAAGCCTCATGCCGGCATGGCGTGTCGATAATCGCAAACCTTTTCCTCCTCCTAGCCAAGGCTTGCAAGATCTTGCAAGCCTGCCCGGATCTCATTCAAGACTCAACTGCCTCACGAACTGTGCCACCCCGGAGCAGCAAAGCACGGCAAACTCGTCTGAGCAGTCTTTCTCCTGCAAACGTCTTGACAAGATCTGTGCGCTGACCTGTCACCAGTTGCCAAAGTGTTGATTACATGTTTCGATACCAGTCCTTCTGGAAGGACTCCTCTGGAGTCAGATTGCAAAGGTTTCGGCCCACTTTGCCAAAAACCACCATTGCCCCAAGGCTCCCACATCCGAGCATCACCGACAGCAGCCGCCTCGACGTGTCACAAATAGGAAAACTGAGTCGAACAAAACAAGTCTCAAGCACAAAACCGGAAGCCCTTCCACAATCAGCCCAAAGACTTTCCTCCGTCTCTGTCCTACCAGGTCGACCAGCACCAAGACGACAACCAAGCCGACAGCGACGACTTCGCCTATTCCTCTACGCTGACTACGACTACCTCTGCTACCCCGCTACCGCTACCTCTACCAGCCCTACCACTAGCAGTACCACTACCACACGCCTCCAAGCGTCCACTGCTGCTACTGCGACGCAGATGTGGGGATCAATGCGAAAATTGCAACAGGCTTAGACCTGCGTTCGGGCAGTGACTTTTAAGGACGTTTTGACCAACACCCCATCCACGATGAGGACGACAGGAATATTTCATGAGAATCATCCACACTGCTTGCTTCATGGTGTTCTCTTCTCAAATTAACGGCTAGTGCATACTGAGCTGCATTCGACCAAAATACATAAAATGCTGTACCCTTCTATCCAAACTTTCTAGTGGACCATCAACTGATCTTGTAGTGTCGCCGAGGCGTTCTGCAGTTCTACACTTCTGCTCGTCCTTTTGGGACCTTTGGCCGCCTCCGTGCCCAGCGCCGGTGCGTGCGCTTCACTTGCGAGGAGAAGCGGCCCGGGCTCCGGCAGAGGCGCCGCTGAGCCAAGCCGTGCCAGAGCAAACCCAGCTCCGCGAGCCTCGGACTCGAGAGCGCTCTCAGAGAGAGAGAGAGAGAGAGAGAGAGAGAGAGAGAGAGAGAGAGAGAGACAGAGAGAGGGAGCGGGGCAACTCTCTCTTGAGACTTTGCCTTCGGTTGCTTGCTCAGCCTCGAGGTGGGGACTAAGTGCCAGGCCGGGTACAATATGGCACACTACTATTGCAAGCCTAGCCTTCTGGGCACACGGAGGGCTTAGGACTCGGAACTAGGACTCGTCGTTCGGGTCCCAAAACTCACTGCACGGGTGCAATAGCCAGATGTAACGGTTAAAAAGCTTTGTCTGGTCTCCATCGAAGCCACACTAGCAGGCTGGCATCTAGGAGAGCCATGATCTGCACAGCATCTGACCGGCTGCCCCTGGGACTGAAAAAGCTGTCGTTCTGATCCTCAGTTCCACAGAAGGACTGTCCCGTCAGAGGGGCATGAGATCCAAAAGCAAAAACATGGAAACTGCATACACCCACATCGGCCCGCATGACGCAGCCACCCTGTCAGCTAAGGACTCGTCCGGCAGCGAGCCAAGATGCACATAAAAGGCCATGAAGAAGATCCAAAGCTTCACAGTGAAAACCTGCACAAACGCAAACAGATCGTGGAATGCCTTTGGGTGCGACAAGCCACATCCACTCTACGAAGAGGGTGGCTTGCTGTCAAGAGGCAGGCCCAAAGTTGTCAAGCAGATCGTACAAAACCCGCCACGACCTTGCAGCGCACCGCATTCCATCAAGTTACACCCAATGCTGCAAACTGCATTTGCCAGGAGGCGTCGATTCCAGGAACGTTTTCTGCACGGTGTTGACATCGACTTCAGCCCGTGCTTCTCCCAGATCATTTATGTCCTTGGCACTCAATCTCCCAGATCATGATGTCTTGACCAGGCCTTGCAAACATTACTTCCAAGAGTCGTCGAAGTTCACACCTCCCGTGAATGGATTGGTGTTCTTTCTCATAGCATCCACTCCGTAGTGAAGTGCATCGTAATCCTTGGGTGTTTGGCCATGTGCTCACAGATGTCACGTTACCGTGAAGCCTATGCCTCCACTCTATGTGCTCAAAGTGTCCACTGTGAAGCGCACACTGTCCGGAAGGAATGCCTGGGTGTATCTGCTGCATGGCACCAGACATGCGGATGCAAGCGGGCAGTGGGACTAGATGCCCTTCTCTGAAGGTTACAGCATACAATGCTGAGCTGCGTTGTCGTCTGAGAGCGACTCTACCCAACGCATGCTATGGAACATCATGGAGATGAACTCCGGCGAATGCCTGACACCAGGCTCACCGTCTGATTTGAACATATGACCGGCCAAGTCAGAGGCTCGCACAGCGCATGCTCCGACAAGCTTTCCACGACACGGAGGGCTGCCTGCGGGAGGACACAGAAGCGCCTCCAGTCGCCCTAGCAAGTCCGCATGCGCTCGGATGACGTCCAAGGCGCGGCTTCGGTGAACAACATCCAAGCAGGCCGTCTTCTGGATGGCTCGATGCCAAGCATGGCTTTCAGCCGCTGCTCTTTGTTTCTGAGGTCGCGCTGTGCTTCCAGCCACCTGGGTCATCACAAACTCATCACAGCAGGCAGTCCACAATTCTGCAAGGCCATCGGCACGCCCGTAGGGGTCGCACACAAAGTAGCCCTCCAAGACGCGAGCATGGATGTTCGCCATTGCCTCAGTTCTTCTTGCTAAGGTCCGGCAAGTAATACCAAGGACGCCTTAAGCTTGGGCCGATACCTTCCCAATGCATTCCTCCCGTGACAAGCGTCCGGGCCCAGTGAATTCTGCATCCAAGGCATGTCCTTCAGCCTCTACCTGAAAAATTCACCACGACTCTCCCGTTCCTTTGATGCGTCTTGATGCAGCGTGCCTGTAGCTTCAAGCGCCGGCACTGTGTCTTCACGTGTGCTTCGGCAAAGAAACCTGGGTGAGGTCAGGCCAGACTATGAGATGGCACTTGCAATTTGTTCACGGCTTTGCACAGCCCTGGCCTCGAGTGCTTCCCGTGCTAACGAATGGAACATCCTAGGCCTACTGCGAGTGTTGTGCACGATACATGATTCAGCGCTGTGACGAAGGGTGTCGGTGGTGAACTGCACCTTGCCCTCACGAACCACGCTGGCGGTCATACAGATCATGACCTTGGCAGGTATCCACACGCATACACAAACCTCGTCAGCAATGTCTTCGATTGGCCAACCTGCCTCGGCAGCTCCTTTCGACATCTCGTCCGGAAGGAGCAGTGGTGTCTCTGCCTGGCTGCTGGGAATACGCTGCATCGCCGCTCCCATCTTCCACGTGCACTGGCATGTCATGCCTTGACGACGTTGTTGGCATCCTGCACGTCCGCTGCTGGCTCCTCAAGTCGCCCTAGCTCGATGGCATCGGTCCTGAGGCAGCCGGGATGAGAGCCTTTCCGCGCTCATGAAACAGCCCTCCATACTCCTGCCTGGAAGGTGATTCTGCCTCGAGCAGCACCTGACCGGCATGGCCAACTCAATTTCACAGAACTTTCTCTGGGATCTCACCTGGCTGTCAGCTGCGCGAGCGTGAGCAGGATGGCGGTGTCTAGGAGGTTTGACAAGCTTGCCTCAGACCGCAGGCAGCGATTGGTGCTGCAAGCTTTAATTAGAGCTGATAGCGTCCTCATTGTCATTCGACCGCGGGGCGGAAGCAGCAGCACTTACACCAGTAGAAGAATTCCAGGGCAGCTCCGCAGAAAAACAACGCGAAGTTCAGAGCCAGCAACCAGAGACGTTCATGCATGACGGCCTTGGTGAATCAAACGCAAGAGACAGCCACAGGCGGTTTCCACCAAAGCTATTGCACGCTTCAAGTAAACAACAAATCACAATTGCCCAGCTGGCTGCGCAATAGCCGCCTGGCAGAAGGTTCCACAGCTGGTTTTCAGAAGCCGCGTCCGGTATGTCATCAAAGCGGAAAGCGCTTCCACCAACCTTTTCGCCTGAACTCCTGGTTGGATGCTCTTGATGATAGCGTGGGTCGAGGCAGTGGAAGCTGAGGAAGGTGTACTGCCCATTCATACCGAACCACTCATGATGAATGGTGCGCCCTGGGCGGACTTCGTCACAAGGCCCTGTGTGCGGGTGCTGAAATACGCTGCCCGGGCAACCGAGCACTTCGGACCTCCCCCAGTCATCCACCCACTCATCAATTGTCACGCCGGCTTCTGCGCAGCTCTCCAGACTCGACAGGCCTTTGTAGAGCTCACCTGGGACCGGGCGGCTGCGAACCAACCCACTCCCGGCTAAAAACAGAAGCACATAAAAGAATTATGCACATCTGCCCACTCAGGAACCCATCAGTTTTTGCTGCAGGACTGGGTCGACCAACTCGTTTACCTTGGATTTCATGGTAGACAAAGTGCCTGGTCACTTGCCGACAAGCTTGACGCACTGTCAGTTGGCAGTTCGCAGAGCAACCCTTGCAACTCCTTCCAGCTGATATTAGGGCCGCAGCCTGACCCTTACCAAAGCTGCAGCTGCTCTACGCAGGTGGGAGCCATGCAGGCAGGCAAATGGAGGTTGTGTACTTGGGACGGATTGCCTTCACCGGCCTCTTTAGCCAGTTGTCGGCAGGAGTCAGGAGCTCTGCCCTCATGAGACATTACTCTGAGGCAGAGAGGCCTCTCAACACCACGAGTGTGAACTCATTGACCTTTTGAATACGCCGTGTGGGACAGAGCGATTGCAGTTTGCCTTTCTGCACCCCATGACGAACAAGGCTCAAGCTTTTCACGTGTCGTGATGTCCATATATCACCTCGATGAAAATTTTCCAGCATCTCGGGCATGTACTTTTACAGCTTGGTTTCATGCCCATGGGGAATATCTTGCGAATTTTGACCTTGAAGCTTCGCTTCGACGCCCTGCGCAGCATCATGCGCATGTTATGGTGCGATATGGCTTTGAATTTTGGTGTGATGTGTTGCTCGTGATGCGTTTTTCAGCTTTAAGCGGACTCAAGAACAGGAAGAGGAGCAGTAGTGATACAAAATAAAAGTTACACAAAAAAACGATGACAGCAGTAGTCAGAAAAAGGACAATACTGTTTATTAATAGTCGTGATAATACAAGAATGATAATCGCAAAAGCAGCAGCAGCAGTAGCACTAGCACTAGCACTAGCACTAGCACTAGCACTAGCACTAGCACTAGCACTAGCACTAGCACTAGCACTAGCACTAGCAGCAGTAGCAGCGGTAGCAGC
>CAJNJA010020431.1:0-34689 GCA_905231915.1 Symbiodinium necroappetens | reverse complement strand
GCTTACAACAACAACAACAACAACAAACAACAAACAACAAACAACAAACAACAAACAACAAACAACAACCAACAACCAACAACCAACAACCAACAACCAACAACCAACCACCAACCACCAACCAACAACAACAACAACCAACAACAAACAACAAACAACAAACAACAAACCACAAACCACAAACAACAAACAACAAACAACAAACAACAAACAACAAACAACAACCAACAACCAACAACCAACAACCAACAACAACAACAACAGCAACAGCAACAGCAACAGCACCAGCACCAGCACCAACACCAACACCAACACCAACAGCACCAACAACAGCACCAACAACAACACCAACAATAACACCAACAGCAACAGCAACAGCAACAGCAACAGCACCAGCACCAGCACCAGCACCAGCACCAGCACCAGCAGCAGCAGCAGCAGCAGCAGCAGCAACAGCACAGCAGCAACAACAGCACAGCAGCAACAAAAACAACCACGACGACGACAACGACAACCACAATTACAACAACTGGCGACGACGACGACGACGACGACGACGACAGCACCAAGACCACAGCAACAACACAAAAGAACAACAGTAATGGCAGCAACAGAAACAAAAGAGCAAGGTCAAGCGGGAAGCCAAAAAGCCAACTGTTTTGTCGGCAGTGAGGAGAATAGAAGCCTGCGTAATGTTGCATGTCTGAGTTTGCTGTCAAGCAGAGTCAATATATCAATCCAGAGGCTTCTGGACGAGTTCACGTTGGTGTTTGAAGCTTCAGGGTTTGGGGGTTTACGAGTGGTTTAAGGGTTTAGGGTCCTAGCTGCTGGAGGGGAGCTGCTGGAGGGTTACTTTGCTGTCTTGTGGAGTTTCCCGGCTGGTTGCGAGAGTCCTGGATGCAAAAAGGGTTCAGGACCTCGAACAGTGACAGCCGTACCTACACGGGGCCCACATCCCGAGAAAATTCGCGTAGATGAACCGATACAAGCTGCCCCAAACGAGGACAAACATGCTTCGACTTTTCAATCCTCAACCTTCGATGGGTCAGTTCAGCATGTCATGGGGGTAGAAGTCTGACCCGATAACACAACCTCCCGCTGCGGCTCCCTGTGCTCTCTCTACCGTACCACATGTGGATCGCAAGGCAGTCGCATTGGTGATTAGCAACACTGCCTTAGCATGACGAATTGTCTAAGGGAGTAAGACGACCGAATGTCGGTCCTCTTCTTGGACGAGGCAGAATCGTATCAGAGCAGCAGCAGCAGCAGCGGCTGCTGAAAATGGGTATAGCCTTACCAATGCAGCCTTGTTCACAACGGCGTCCACAGCTCCCCAGCCCCGTCCCTGTCTATGGCAGCGTCGCCCCGCAAACGCTCGTCGCCCCGTCCTCGTTTGGCGCATCTTGCGGCCTCCACAGCAGCCTTCCGACAGCTTTGCCCGCTTCCCCAGCCCCGTCCTCACCGGCGCTACCCCGCGAACGCTCAGCGGCCCACAGCCTCCCCGCAGTCGCAAGCGTCACGCCGCGAGCACACCCTGCGAAACACGTGACCGGTGCGACAGCCTCGGCACCCAGAGCCTTCCCTAACCCCATCCACACGGTGTCGTGGACGCTTCCTCTTCGCTAAAAGGGCTTTCCCGTCCGCGGAAAGGTTCGGAAGTGAACGCTGCCCCACGGGAGGACTGACGAGACAAGAACCAACCCCTACGGGGTTCTAAGTCACCATCACCAACAGAACATCGGCCCGAGCGATGGCCGAACGAACAAGTCAAGAGAAGTAGATTGGGCACTTTGCGCAGGGTTGGTGGTCGGTTTGCCTGAAGCATCGGATCAAGCTGTAGTTGCTGAGTTACAGTTTTCTGCACTTGGCACATCTTGGCACTGAAGGTTCGGGCGCTGCAGCAGAGCATGCCTCCACTCTCCGAACAAGTTCTGCTCGGAGCTCCGGGCTAAGTCTGAGATGAGAAGTCTTGAGCCAGCATTGGCAAATGTCTGCAGCCTCGGAGGTGCCGCCTGCTGCGGTGACGGATGAGGCCACCGGCACAGGAAGGCACCAGTTTGCATTGCTGAGTCAATGCGAGGATTATTCCGACGATGTAGGTGAATCGGCAGCAGGCCCGGATTCATGCCAAGAACCGTCAGCCTCGCTGAGACTCTTGTGACTTCCTTTCTGAAAGTCTGTTTCGTATGTTTCGTGGGCGACCGCGATGAACGTAAAAGAATACATGTCCTGCGAGCTGCAGGCTGAGTATATAGAGCACGCAGGAGTTCGGCAATGAGCCAGGGCAGAAATTGAATGTGTTTGTGCATGTGTCTTCTCTTATCATACTCCAGATTTTGCACGGACCGCAGTTGGGCGTGGCATGTTTCTGGACATTATTAAAGAATTAGTTTTCGTGGAGGGGCCCATGCCAAACTTCTTGGATAATCCAGCCACTGACTATAGGGGCGGCCTGGTTGGTAGTGAATTGAAGGCAACAGCTAGGTCAGATTCGATGCAGCCACGATATACAGCAGAACCTCCTCCAGAAAAGCAGTTGTGCTTGAACGGCGAGAGCTGTCGACCTTGCTAGGAAAAGGCACGAATGCTTCTTGCAGAACTTCCACCCCCACATGGTCCGTTTTGGTTTTGTGTTCTCAGTCTCGGGCAGGCCTGGAATGTCCCGCAGGTAACAATCTTCGGCTGCAGAAGACGGGATGTTTTGGATTGAGTGCACTGGCGAGAGGATGCATGGGGCAGCCTCCCAACTCCGAGCATGATTGTTGAGGGTCTCCAGTTGCAACTCTAGAGTTGCTTGCTGCAGAACCAGAAATCACAATTCCGTTGGCTTTGTGGCCGCAGCGAAGCGCTGACACCTAATTGCAGAAGCAGAAAGTAGTTAGGATTGTTGGACCGTTGGGACGAGAGGACACGGACCCTTGCTTGAAGCAGTGTGCCAACATCGAGAGCTTCCTGGGAGCAGATTATTAGATCGCTTATGCTGCGCGCTCTCCGCGATGCCACTTCTCCCGCCTAGCGCGACGGCTTTTTGAGCCATGCGACGCAGAAGAGGAATGCTCTCACATGGGCGGACTGGCACGCAACGCTGTACACAACTCAGTCGCGGCTTCGGTATTTTGGGGGGGAGGGGGGTTTTGCGGGAATTTGGGTCTCCGGCCCCCGTAGCCACACCAAAGCAGTACAGAGAGAAAAGAACAAAGTACTCTGTCACACACCACTGCACTAAACTCCGTGGCCCAGCACCTGTGGTGTGATGTGCCCTTTCTTTTCTCGTCCTGCCAGAATTGCGAAACGTCCGACTGCACTGTGTGCCAAGCTTTTCCAAGAATTCATCTGCCAACAAATGCTGGGCCTCTCCAGGAAGCACTTCGACGGCGACTGCAATCGACGACTTCTTGGTATCCAAAGCAGCGGAAGCCTAAACTGACTATTTGCACACAGGCCCCAGTTTTCGCGTTGTTCGCAGTCAGTTGCGGATGTTTCAGGTGATTCCACAGGAGTTGGGAGCTGAATGCTTGATGTAGGCAGCGCACAGCATAGTCACGGAGTTCCCAGTTGCGTGCCATCCAAGACCCCCCGCGACACACATCGGACTGATGCCACTGCCGGATGCCCAGCGCCGCCCGGCCCGGTGTGCTCGAAAAGCAATCAGAGCACTGACCGAGGCGAAACCACCGGTCATCAGCCCCAGCTCCAACTTCCCAGGCACCTGTTGCGGAGCAACCGGTAGAGCATCACGAGTACTCGTAATGCGGATGCCATGCGCATGTGAGGTTGCGATGCCCACCGTACTTCTGGTGGTTGTTGCAACCTTAGATGGCTGCATGGATCTTGAAACCAACCCGACTGCTGCGCGTCGGCTGCTTCAAGATTTCACCGAGAAGTGTAGCAGAGCAAAAGGACGGGACTACGATGTGGCACCACGAAGCACCCACATCAGCGCAAGACTGCAGACTGCAGCTGCACTTGTCTTGCTCTGATGGAGAGCTCACTGAGCGCCCTGCTCTCATGCCATGACCAGCATTTAATCTTCAATCGCGGGGTGGTGGCCGCTGCTGGCACACGGCTGGACCAGGACACTGCTTTAAGCACTGGTGCGGTTCTCAAGGTTGCATCGAGTCATAGCCATAGCGGATATTATATGGTAGCACACAAAGAAGTGTTCCGAGAAGCTGTATTTTTTCACCCAGTGGTGCAGGTAGCGCAACAATACGCAGATGATGCTCCACCTGCTTGGCAACAACAGCGCATCAAGCGAGATGGTCAGCATGTTCATATGACATTCCTCAGCAAGGGCGATCTGCAGTTCTTAATGCAGAGCGGTATGGTGCACGTGCAGGCTGAGGTGTGGGAGGAGGCTGGAGCCACAGCACCCGATCCAACAGATATCTTGGCGGTGTCTAACTCGATTGCCCTGGTCCTCTCAAAATTGCCGCGGTGCTGGGACTGGGTTGACGTTGGGACGGGCTTCTGCAAGGATGAGTGTGGGGAGACGGTGTTCCGTGTTGTGCTTTGGCCAGCTGCTGCAGCTGTTCGAAAGAAGCTAGGGTTGCCAGCAAAGGATTTCCACATTACCTTGGGCTTTCAGGGCAGCGATGTCCACTCAAAGGCCAAAGGACTCACATCCCTGCGAGCAGCTCCAAGCAACGCCGCGTCACAGCGCTTAACGACTGAGGCATCTCTTCTGTTATCTACAGTTTCTGCTGATGCTTTTTCACTGTACCAGGACAGCGTGGAGCAAGTTACATCTGCAGCGTTGCTGGGTGCAAAAAATGAAGCCTTGGAGGTCGAAGCATTGAGAGTGGCATGCTTGTTCTACGGACGAGTGAAGAGCTTCGATCAAGTTCTAGCATCGTCGGACCGTTTGCTCCAGCTCCAAAGCGAAGACGAAACGGGCTGTCGAAGCCGTGCTTTTGCTTTGGTTATGCTCTCCCGCTATGAAGAAGCAGTTTCTGCTCTTGAGTTGGCAAAGAGTCAGCTCCACATGTTGCCTCCCGGACAGCATGAAGTCGAGCACGCCCGTGTATTGAAAGCACTCTCGCACTGTCAGAAGAAGCTGGGCGCCGGCTACCCTGCGCTCGCGGGCAGCGCAACGAGTTTGAAAAACTGTCTTGCAGAAGGTGTCGGCAAGGCGAATTACCCAAAGACACCGCATCTTCCCTTTTCTCCGGGCATAAATCCCGACGACACACGCACCTCAGACTGCCAAAAAATTCTGTCACGAGAAGTCGTCATAACAGAGAAGTTGGATGGCGGCAACTGTTGCATCAAGGCAGATGTCGCAAGGCAGCGGCTGCAGGTTTTTGGCCGGACACACGCACAGCCAACCGAGCACGCATCCTTTTCGGCAGTGAAAGAGCTGGCTTCGTGTCTCGAGTACGATCAACTGGGAGATGTGGAAATCTTCGGAGAAAACATGCAAGCCATACACAGCATCGAGTACGGCAACCTCACGAGTTACTTCTATGCTGCCCGGACATACACTGGAAAGGATCATGCTTGGTGACTCAAGTATACAGTAGGCCCAGTAGGCATTTCAACTTTGGAGTTCCGTCGTGGCAGTGGCACCCGTTGAGGTCTTCGCGGCACGGAGAAGTGGGGACTGGCTGTCTTGGGACGAAACTCGGGACCTGGCTAAGAGGCTTGGGCTGGCGACAGTGCTTTGGACGGAATGGAACTTGCTTGAGTGCTACATAAGGCTGGTGAGCATGCAGTAGGAGCTGCGTGACGACACCATATACTGTTGTTGCATTATATATATATATATATACATACCTGTAGCTGCCTTTGGCAGCAGGAAAACTGCAACCAAGAAGCACCTGGCTTGGCTGTGCTAGTACCCTACGAGCGCTTGGCACAGCGTCACATATCCAGGCAGCAGAGAAGTGTTCTCAATACATTCAGTAAATAAGTGCAGGACATCCTTATCTGGGAGAAGTATACTCTAGTTACTAGTTCTTTAGTTCCACAAGAAATGTGAAGGGCTGTCGTGTTTTTGCAGCGCTTCGATTGGAATCCTAAGCTCTTTTAGGGCGATGACATCCAATGACAATGGCATCAAGACAGGTGCCTGAGGTTTTTCGTGGGGCTCTTTCTGAGAGAGAACTTCAATGCTGCCTGGAGCAGTGGCAGATGGACCCGTCAGCACTAGATGCGCAAAAGACTCCGGAAGGCGGGGCATGCGTGGCCATGCTGTGTCTTTGTTCGCCTCTAGCCATTTCGGTGACAGAGCTTGTTCTGCCTCGCGCGTTCTTCATCGCTTCTTCCGAGCGCAGCAGAGACTTGTGTGGTTTTCTTGTTGTTCTTACTGCGATAAGGAAACACCCGACCGCGAGCATGAAAGTGGCTGTTTCGTGGTTGATCTAGCTTGGGAGCCGAAGGGACTGGACTTTGGACAAGAGACTGTCGAGCTAATCTCCAGCGCCCCCCGGCGACGCCAATCGGAGTTTGCAGTTGCATGACGGAGCAAAAACCCTAGTCAAGCCCCGGAGGCATCCAGATGGCAAGAAGAAGCGTTTCGAGCAGAAAGTAATCCATACCACGAATGTCGCCCAGAGCCCATTTCCCAGTGCTCGTGTAATGCCACGGAGGAACTCCAGCCAGGAATGCCAAAATCTCGAAGAGTCCAATCCCTCGGCATGAGCTACTCGAATCCATGTGGGAGGGACGGAGTGAGCACTAAAAGCTGTCTGACCGTCTATGAGTTGACATACATGGAAAGCGATGGAACTCAAGTCCATATGATTTCTACATCGGACATGAGCATGCCGCATAATTTCTTACCGTGTGTTTCTGGTTCGGACAACAGATGTTTGGCAGGCTTTGTGGTTAGACATGCAGCTGGAATTCCCGGCGGGTCGTTTGCTGAATGTATCGGGAAGTTCGTCCGGGCAAACCATATCCAGACAGACGAGTCGTGGAAACGGACCTGGAAGAAGGCATGCCTCGGCGAAGAGATGCCACATCAAGTAAAGGCAGTTCCCTGTCGCGGGACAAGTTCATGAGCTGAACGCGCGAAAAAGCGCATGTTGCACAGCGTAAGAGCAGCAACGTGCGCGGCACGGTGGTCTTGTACAGTGTACAGATGATGCCTGCTCAAACGAGCATGCACCAGTTTTTGGATCGCCCTACGTTTATGATGTGTCCAGAACCACACCAAGATTGAAACACATTGGTAAACTTCATGTCGTGAGAGGCTGCACATAGTCGACGCGTTCATGTTGATGTGCAGCTACTGAGTGAGCAGAACGTGTGTCATCTCATGCTGAGGACTGCTTGCGAAAATTTGTTGCTAAGCCTATCGGCCCGCCACTACGTGTTAAGTCGCCGAGGTTCAAGCAGACGGCGACATTTGTTTGTACACTGTGTTTGAAGCTCAGCATGTGTTGAACTAGTGCACGACGGCCACGCAAACAATACAGCGAGGTCTGGAGACCTGGCATTGGCATTCCGGTCTGGGCATAAGCAGGACTCGGTGTTAATCGTGCAGTGCTGTCCGAAAGCTGATTGGTGTTGCTTGCATCGACCAAGCGCAGGCAATTGTACAAATGGCTGTGTCGCCAATGCAGGCAACCTTGCCGGACGTTTGTGTCTAGCACTGGTGCAGACAGCTTAGAGCAAGCGAATCCTTGCAGGACGAATACGTCGTCGCGACAATGACCTAGCGTGTTATGCAGTTATGCTGCTGTGCCTCCGAGCATTTCCCGAGTCGCATCCTGCACGTGTAGTGCCAAGTTGCGCCCAGGACAGTGGATTCGGCAGGAGTTATGCGGGTACATCGGCTTTTTGTGCGCCCACGACGCGGCCCACAAGAACAGAGGCATTAAGCTATTATTGCGGTTGTGCTTCGTTGGCAGTGTTCGCGCAACAGATCGTGGTAGGAGTGAATCGGAAGGGGCCGACATGTGCTTCGTTGGCAGGCGAAGGGTTACCAATCCGGATGAAGAGAAGTGCGAACCCGCGGTCACTTCTTCGCATGGACTTGCAATCAGCCAGACGGGCAGCCTGCATGCTCTGGAATGTTTCGCAGAGTTTCTTCCCTGCTCAAAACATATCGCTGCATCCTCAAGCCCTTGCAGACTGCATCGCATTGCCATGGTGGTCAGTCCGGCTTGGCCTGCGGAGATCTTGATGCCCAATGCCGCCTCTTGCTTGCAGTCATTAATTAATTAATGCGCAGCATTGTTGACCTTTGTTCTCGGAAGGTCTGGCAAGAAACTCTGCCCAGTTGCAGCCAGCCCAGGTACAAAGTCCGGGCAGAGCACAAGACCCAGTGACACCTCGTCAGCGGAAGCAGGCAGTGGAGGGTGCATTTGAGTTTTTTGCTTTCCTGCAGCCGAACGAAGGGTTTGCCGCGGTTGCTTGTGCAGTCGATTTATGCATCGTCTTTGTCAATGCATGGCGCGCTCGTTGGCGACAAGAAGAACCCTATGGTGCCTCGTTCGCAGACAATAGTGCGAGGATGCTCAAACAGAAAGGAACCCCTGGTCAGATTCCGAGAAGGGAAGGCCTGGGCTCCCTAGATGGTTATGGCTGAGACCTTTCGACTGTGCATCTGCCACAGGTCCGAACTAACTCTGCAATGCGGGCTCGTCCTTGTCTTGCTGAGTAGGAGGGAACAAAAACTCGAGAGATGGCAGCTCTTAAAACCAAACCACACATGCTTGCCATTTCTTCCCGTTGGTAGTATCAAGACAAGCTTGCAGCTGCTTGCTCGGCAATCGATCGAGGACCCATGCCGGCAAATGCAGGTAAACGGCGACATTGAGAAGGCCAGCTATGTGCTAGCTCATAGCAGTTTCACATCATGATGGGAAAAAACTGTGCCCCGCATTTGTCCCAGTATTTTCGCCGGGGTTCTGCTTACTGTGAAGGCAAGATCGACTCAGGAGGCCAAAGCGCACTTCAACATGCCGAGCCCTCGTGATTGCAAGGCGCGCATCCGGCCTGACGAGCGATGCCTGTGTTGAAGGTCATGTGACTGTCTGCATATGTCCTGGATGAGGCAACCATGCTGCAAGGCTCCTTGGCAGTGTCAATGACACCTGGCCAAGCAATCCCGCCTGACATGTGCCAGAGTGCAACTTAACCATCCACAGTCTTCCAAAGCTTGTTGTGGTTTCTTGCGCTTCTGGCTCGAAAGGTAACTTTACGACTAGCGTGGTATGCCGTATGCCCCAAGATTTATCTCATGACGGCAGCTTCAAAACCTCTGCTCAGCAGCTTGCCCAGGTAGCGGAGCTGTCCAAGTGACTGATGGGTCCCCGTTACTTGTGCAGCAGTCAAGGCTGCAGCTACGTAGAAGAACACTCGAAACCGCGTAATGTGAGGCGAAAAGGCCATGGATCCCCCAAGAAGAGCACAACTGTGCAATTCTTCATTGACACTGTCCGAGGCTAAGCTAGTAGCACATCGTGACACGGTGCAGTTTCGTGCAAACGTCCATAAAACAATTTGAGACTTTTGAGGAGGAACGTCCTGTGCAACTTGGCCGATACTGTGTCCGGCACTTGGCAATCGTTGTCTTGATGACGTCGACGGGCCTCCAAGGCAAGCACAAGCGCACCGCCGCTCAGTTGCACCCTCGTGTGCGCAACACCACGGTTGCACCCCTCAGCCACACGGGCAGGTTGATGGACATACACAAATGAATGCAACAACAAGCACACTACACAAAGTTATAAAACTATAGAAACTTGTATGACTCTTGTATGCATTTAAATATACATACATGTATATATACACACACATTATATATATATATACACACATACATACATACACACATCTCTAAGTCTGTGCATGTGGCAACTTTTCGTCTCTCCAGAGGTGTCGACCTGAAAACCAAGAACGAGTACTGGACGCAGAGCTCCAACATGAGCTCACTGGATACCCGTGGTGAGCTCATTCGGCACAAGGCGCTATCGCCACGGCGGTGTGGTTGTCTGCGAGGGATAAGGCGGATTGAAAGCCCAAGCCAGGATGCACGAGACTCCTGGACCCAGCTCAGCTGCAGCGAACTCTCCTGAGACCGATCCACTTGAAGTCAAGTCGCAAAAACTATCATGCACCCGACCTGCATGTTCTGATAGCGCCTGAGGCACGGAAGCAATGCGACATGCAGTCACAAGTGCTCGGCGGATCTTCGAAGCCTTCGCCGCTCGAGTGCTTACTTGTAGGAGTTCGCGATGCGGATTTTTCTCGGCAGCCATATAAGGTCTCAGCACGTGCCCAGACTCGTGGCCCGGGCTGGCTTGTCACCACGCAACTATTCGTTGCAAGAAATCAGGCCGATTTTGCACCGAATTTTCCAAAAGGATTTTACTCACTTCGACAGGTTGCCACTCAGCCATCGTGAGCACAAGGCCAATGAGATGGTCACTTCAGAAGAAAGCCAGAGGCTCACTATATAGCCATAGCAAGTCTCATGAGGTTTGTGTCCTCGGCATGTTGAGATACTATCATAAACCAAGGTCCGCTAAGTGCACGCGGGCCTGTGCGGCCAACCAAGTCGATGAGCCCTCGGAGCACTGTGCAAGCATTTCGCTCCTCAGATGGTAAGAGCGAACGCAGCTCGCCGTTGTTTGCAGTCTTGAAGCTGAAAGATTCTGATTTTCGAGGTGACAGTACCAACGATGCATCAAGGCGAAGCAACAGTCAGTTCACTGATCTCAGGACCACACATTCACATTCTGGTGAAGACATGGGCAAGACATGAGCGGCTTGAGGGACATTAGTGTTCACGCCAGGAGCTTTGAGATGCATGCGGCTGCAAAGTCGCCTCGGCGCAGTGAAATGTATCTTCTCCGAAGATTCTGAATTTCAACTAGCTGTGTGATCACGTGATCATGTATTGGTGCAACAAACACAAACCGTCAGGAGCGTGACTGAGGCATGATGCTGCCACCACATATTGGGCGAACAGCACCACAGAAATATCACGCAAAAACGCGCAGCGCCAGCAGAGCCCGAGACCCAGAATCGTTGGTTTTGTTGCAGTATGTCGGGGAAGAATTGCATGCCAGGTTTGCAGTTTCCATCAGATGTGGACATGTGATGACATATGTACTTTGCTGGAAGAGACTCTTGAGGCGTGTGTGTAGAAGCCGATGCCACTGCACGTGATGTCGTTCGGTCACCCAGCTCGCATATGATTCGCAGATTGTTCTAAACTCGCGAGTGCTAAACTGTCTTAAAGGATCCGCCTTGAGCTACTGTTGCTCGCTCACAGGGATGCACGGCTTGCATAGGCTTACTGATACTGTATCTCACCGAAGCAGTGGCATCCCCTGAAGAACGATCAGGTGCTCGAGGTTAGCCTGTCTGCACCAGAGGAGATGAGCCGAAACCATTGGACCCAGCCTTGCAGTGCACAATAAGTTCTCTCCCCGTAGAAGCCCATTTTCCGTTTAGATCTGCCTTTCGGCGACGGTGCGCCCAGCAACAGCTGCAAACTTCAAATTCTCGCGATCTCACAACACTGCGTTCACCAGCCAGGAGAACCACTGCCCGGGCCTCGCAGGTGCCTACAAGCGGCAGCCCAGGACCAAATGCAGACCCAAACACGACACCGGGAGACTCACGCAGGCACTTGTGTTGGGAAAACCTGTTGAAGCATAGTGGCTGTGCACCCCGAGGCAAATCCATGGAGCCCAGACGCACTGTTGACAGGGCCAGGCAGCCTGTAGGTCGGGGATGTTGACCCAATCGGGAGGACTGCATACCGAAATGTATTTTGCAAGTAGAACACGTCGTCTTGAATGGAAGGACTTTCCATTGCCATGCCACGCATCAAGACCAAACCAGGGTTGCACAGACTTGAGAACACACTGGGGAAAGATCGGAAGACTATGTTTTGTTTGTCATTTCCCTTTTCTGAAAACCGTGAAACTGCGCTTTAGTTGAAAATATGGTCCCGCAATTATGTAAACTTCTTGCACTCTAGATGTTTGGTGTTTGGTGGGTACCTGTACTATACATCTCGGAGGAAGGTTTCATTCATGTAGGGCCGCATTCACTGACCAAGAACATGAAGCCCCGGTTCTTGTTCATTGGAAGCTGATGTGGCCCGAACTTCGGACCCCGGAGATGGTGCGCCGAGCGCGAGCACTGGCGTAAGCGAATCACAAAGGAAACAGGCCGCAAAACCCGGTGTCTGACATGCTGCTACGTCTGCCCGGCGCACATCCTCGGAAAAACACGACTCTCGCTGCAAAGAGCGCTCGCTCCGGTGTGAGAAGCTAGGCCAGGCCGTTTTGGGACTGGCTCGGGGCCTCGTGGTCTGCTGATGTGGTGGATGACTTTGTAGGGCCGCCATAGAAGTGTCCCCACCTGAAGTGCATTGAGGACGCGGCGGTGAAGTGGATGCAGAGACAGCAGGCCGTTCGCCAAGTGAGCTGCCACCGACGCCGAGTAGGATCAGTAGGAAGCAGACACACCAACAACCGCCGTTGCTGAGCTAGGAACTCTGATTCACCAGTCATCACCCAGGCGAGCCATGAGTTGAGCAGATTTTAGAAGGAGCACAGATGGCATAGCATAGCCCGTCCCGCGCAGGTTGTGTGAGGAGAGCGAGCACGACAGAAAGATCTGGAAGGCACCTGGAACGTGCCATGTTTCGACAATTCATTCTGGGCGCCTGCAGGACGAGCGAGTTTGCGCATCGCCTGCTACCTAGTTCCGGTGCATCAACATGTCAAGTTGCGTGGTTCTCGCAGATGGCAAGGTCCGGCATGCAAACATCCGCAGAAATCGCTCGTCGAAGGCCATGTCTCACTTGGTCACCAGTTCGTGATTATCGGCCCAGCACCGGGAGAGGCGGGAGCTTCAATCGAGCAAGTCCATGGGAGACTTGCCTTCTCCAACTATGTCTGCATCGGAGCGAAAGAGAGTTTGATACTCAGCATTTCCTTGATGCACTTGCGACGCCCTCATGTGGCGCAGATGAGGTTGATCTGGCATCCGGCCAAGTTCGCTTGGCTGCAGGAATCCCGTTGAAGAAGCACGACGATGGCAGTCCTTCAAGCTGGTTCTGGACCAAGCCTGTCATCGCTGGTTGATTTGCCTTACACGGGGTCACGGAGCCATGTGACACCCCGAGGGCATCTCCGCGTTCCATGCGGGCCACGGTGACGCAGCCACCATGCACGAAGTCGGCTGTTCGAAACCTTATGTCTCTTGGATTGCGATTGTTTGACCGCGATGTGCGTCCGAGCAGAAACTGGGAACTGGAGGAACCAGCCGAGCATGTCAAAGTCTTGGCCTCAGCTGCGAAAAACGAAGGCTGAAATGCAGGCAATCGGCAAGCATTCAAAGACACATCCTGAGAAGGTTTCGAAACCTGGAGCCGGAATCGCCACAAGCGCGGAAAATCCAAGAAGCTTGGCAAGCAGCAATGCCCTGGATGCCACGTGCACTCTTCGGATTTCTTCAGTGTTCCTGTAGTCAGTGGGAAGAGTATCGTAGTCGGCTCTTCAGCACCTCTTTTTGAGAAGTTCTACCCATAGTTTCATTGCCTTGGGTTTGCCGAGGAGTGCCCAGTGCCCGCGATTAAAATGCAAGGCTAACGAGCGCTATGCTCACACAGTTTCGCTTAATTCATGATGTGAGAGGTCCAAGTAGCTCTATGCATGAAGTGTTTTGCGTGCGCGGTTTGTTTTGCTATGGGTTTAGTGCTGCATACGTGTAGGCTTGGCAAGCATGAATGGGGGAAGTGCGCGAAGCATCCTAAAGTCGCAGAAGTTCACGGTGTTTAGATCCAAAGAGACTCAGGCTTTGTGGCACGTCCAACACAAACGAGAAGTTACGCGAAACATGCAAGGGGGCACATATTCAACACATGTGGGTGCATGATGCAAACGGATCGAACAGCCAAGGCACCATCTTTCTTGCGATCCTGCAACAGCAAATAAGTTCCCACCAACCGCTCCAACAACCAACACAAGGGAAAAGCAAGTATTTGCATCCATTGCAAGCGGGAAGTGAGTATATTAAGTAAACAATGGTGATCCAACTCGAATGCGCCAGGTGGACGAATGGACAGCATCCAAGATCAGCCGGGGTCAATGGGGATTTGTGCGACATCTGGAATTCAATGGTTCAATGTTTACTAGACATGTACGCCCTGCACCTTACATGCGCTATTCAACTTGATCTCAAACCGTAGTTGTAGGGGACACATCGCTTATTCGAGACATAGGACATCCACCAAGCGTCCTGAGGGTCCCAAAGCTCTTCGCAACTCCTGTAGAGTTGCAGGGCCAGAACGATAAGCGGAGAGGCGGCCAAGCTTTGCCAAACTGCTCCCGCGCCCAGGAACAAAGAAGCAGCTTCGCACTTCTTTGAGTGCTGAATGGTTTCAGAGGTGTGTCCTGGTAAAGGCCAGTAGCTTCCTCGAACCACGAGCAGCGGTGTGCTTCGGTGTAGTTTCCATGGATGCTTAAAGCAGCCATACGAAGCTACATCCGCCTGATCGGGTAAGTAGCCGCGGCAAGTTTCTCTCACAAGTGGCTCTATGTAGGAAGCATGGATCAATCACATGGCCTGTTTTGGAGATTGTCGCGTTTCTGAATCTCTACACTAGGTGGCGCTGCCTGGGCTCAAAGGTTTTCAGGCAGCGTTATCATTATCTGTGGCCTGGAGTAGTTTTCCACAGCAACTAGCGTGTCGCGCTTGTGGCTGGCCGCTGATTATTGGTTCTCGGACTCATGCTGTAGACACCTGTGTAGCTCATTCAGCCCAGTGCAAGCAAGAAGTGAAGCGCAGCATCCACTGCGTTTTTTGAGAGGTGCCGGTGCCCAGAGCAGCAGTGCTTTTCAGTTGCTCGTCGTGGTTGTGATGCTTCATTCGTTTGGAACGCGAACGGTCCAGTCTGTGCAATGCGTGAAGTCGGGCATTTCGGTTTAGGCACCGTGGTGCTATCTGTTGGGTTCAAACGAAACGCGCGGCCTGCTCCCCACGAAATTTAGCAAGACAATGCCTAGGTTTACGGTCGCAGCTTTGGACAAGTGGCGCGGAAATAGCATCCAGGAAGATCCAAGAGCCAATTTTCAACGGCGGTGTTTCAGGTGGCACTTCTCGGGTGCAGCAACGTGCACTTCCAAGGCTGTTGCGCCTCAGCCCACACCAAAGGTGTGGTGCAGGTGAGCACCTTGAGAATGCAGAGCGTTAGTTCGCATCAACTCGAAAATTGGATTTGATTGTCAACGTTTACAGAACTCACAGGGCTAGACTAGACGTGTTTGGGTTGGTTTCCATGGATATGCACGAGACCGGACGGCAGTGTTGCCACGCAGGGTTTCCAGTCACCTGGGATCGCCGGCGAACATCACGGTGCAGTTCAACTTAGTCTCTGCCTCAAACAACGTTGGCTTGATGTCGCATAACGGCAGGCAGGCATGCAGCTTCGCAGGCCACACGAGTTCCACTGACAGATGGAAACCTTAACCAGTCGTCCCAGCCACACCTGACAGTCCAAGCCACAGCTTCTGCAAGGCCTGTGAAGTTGACTTTCATCTTGAGCTAGCTGATTGCACTGAGGCTTTCATAATGACCTCAACGCAAGGCGTCAAGTACTTCGTAGCAGGTGATTCGGCAGTGCCCTCGTGGTGGAGTCTGTGTGGCTCCGTGTTCAGATTGCCACGACCAGTGCTCTATCAGCCGTTCATCCGTTTGATTGAGGTCGGATGGATTTCGGCTGCCGGCCCAACAGTGCAAGAGAACTTTTTCATGCTTAGATGTCATCACCTTGACTCAGACAAGCCCATCGTCCTCAGGTTTTCACCCGGAATGGAACGCTGCACGGCAGGCTTGGGAACAGATGTGAGACATCAAACAGACCTAGGTGAACTGCATGCAGTCTGTGCAAAGCCGTCAAGTGGGGGTTGAAAGTCCAAGAACTGAAATCAGGCCCAGTAGCGCACATTTTCCATGACCTTGTGAGCAAATCGGTTGCGAGACCTAGCGCTCTTTGATGCTATCTATATCTGGCTATGCATCTTGCTAGTGCAGCACGTCGACCAAGCAATTGGCTGGGTGTTCGAGGAACCTCTCGGCATCAAGCCACATGTGGTGCGGGACGCGAAACTTTAAATCTGACTCCCGAGCTGCCTGCAGCCATTTCTTGAAGAAGTTCACACAAGCAGTGCCATGCTTCAATGGGCTACGGAAACTTCTGTAAACCGTCTTAAAGTGCACCTCGGTTGAAGATGAGCTGGGATTTCGACGAGCTGGACGGTCTTGAAGCCAGCAGGGCCTCTCAAGCGTTTGTTCCAAGTGGCGCGGCGCATTCACGCTCGGTGCTTGGGGGTGGTCACGAGCCTGAGATTGAAAGATCGCGTCGTCGCATTGAGGCCTCGATGCATGAAGGTTGGCAAAAGATTTTGGGCCTCAATCTACGCAAGCCCGATTCTGCAAGCGTGAGGAAGGCCTACCATAGCCTGGCGTTGCTACATCATCCTGACAAAAGCGGTTCGCATGCAGACATTGAAACTTTCAAGATCGTGCACAAGGCCTACACCGATGCTATGGCAACAGTGTCGTTACAGGAGTCCACTTCTCTCTTAGCTGGTGTGACGGGTACAGGATGTAGTGCATCCGACCACGGCAGAAAGTGGCCTTTGGGTTCTTCTTGGTCCAAGGACAGGTCCAGCTTTGAACACAGTCCGTGCAGAGAGCTAGGCATTGCGCTCTTTTTGCCCAGATGCCAGGAGCTGGTTCGTGCAGCAGTGGACGAATGGGAGCACGACTACGATGACGGCAACGTGAACTCCGTGCCCGATTGCATTCCTGAGGTTGAAGCCATTGAGCTTGCCAGCTGGCTCCAAGCCGGAAAATGTGTGGCGGCGGACTGCCGGGAAGCCATTGAAGCCAAATACGAGCGAAGGGAGCCGCTGATCCCGAAAGCGCTTCGCGTCGGCTTTGGCGACTTGCGGGCCCTGCCGCACACTTTGCTGAACGATCTGTCCCAGCTGAGGCGCAGCGAATACCACATCGTGGTGTTCTCCACCCATGGCGGAACAAGCGGGAACTGCGGCACCTTCGGCCCAATCCGGCTGAAGTAGTTCGCTGTTACGGAGTTGCAGGTGCGCAAGTCAACAAATGCTGAGGTATGTGCGCTGCTTTGCTCATTGATCCGGCCTTAGCGTTGCCTTCGAGAGTCAGGGGGTCGTGAATTTTGCATGACATGCCATGCTCACAACGAATAATTAGAAGTTTGAAGGTTCGCCTCAGGCAAGGGCTATTGGGTAGACTCGCCGCTGCTTCAGCGGTGGAAGTGTAAGTAAGCGATTCTCCTGCGGGCGTCCCAAAGCTCCTCATGCTGAGAGGGTTTCATGCCGGTGGGCAGTTGAGTTGTCGCCAATTTTCCTTAACAAATTGGATTGCACATGGGAGGGAAGTTTGCAGGATGGGGTAAATAAAGGCTGGCAAGTCATACTTGTACTCCATGAAGGAGTAGGTTCGTACTCTCACGCCAGCCTGTGGCAGATGCTCGCTCATCGTCACTAGGAAAGGCGAAGGCAACAAGGCCACGAAGAGTTTGAACGCTCTTGTCAGCCGGGTCCGAATACCTTGCCTGGACTTGCCAGAGCAGTTTGACAACATAGCCTGAACATGTACTCATTTTCTCGGGCACGAGCGGGTATGGCAACTGTTGGCGGTAACGGCTTGATTGCGGCATAGGTGCTGTTGCGGAAGAGAAGCGAAGATGCGGAAATTACGTGGCACTCTGCAAGACTCCAGCTTTGCCGAAGCGTTAGCTTGCACCTCGTTCGGAACCCAAGGCGCTATGCGAAAGCAAGACCTCCACCGTAGAGTACAAGAGCTGACTGAAACCACTGATGTTGGTCCGAAACCTTGGAGAATCTCGGGCCAGTCAGGACGTCTTTGGATTCGATGCCTCACGAATCTGGCGATTGGAAGAAGGTCTCGATGGATGGATCGCCTGGGCCGAACCTGGGCTGAAGCTGTGCTAGGGCCTGGACCTGCTAGGACTATTGTGGGCCCAGGGCAAACAAAGTTTCAGACAAGCCGGACTCCCAAGACTTGAGCCTTGTAGGACCCGCAAGGTGTGTTAGTTCGAGGGGAGCACTGGGGATCTTGGGAACCTTACAGTAGCTAGACCAAGCAAGCACGAGTGACGAGAAAAGAAGTGAAGAGAAGTGAGGAGAGGGTCGCGAGGACTGCTCGCAGCCGAAGCAGCCCTCAGCAAAGCAAAGCAAAAAGAGAGAGGCGTTTGACTTTGCAATCGCAGAACAAGTGCTTGTCCCATGCACGGCTTAGCACGACACACCATTGTGGTGCGGCCAACTAGGGCTGTGAGACGAACTCACATCGCTCAGAAATCCTCCCACCCTGGGTTTGGGGGGGACCTAGCAGGTGAAGCATCAGTTGACCGAAGTCTGACGTCGCTGGAATCAGTCCATAGCTTGAAAGCAAAGGATGTAACAATTCTCGTTGGGGTTTTATGAAATGTGCGATGGCAGACTTTAGCCTTGACCCCGGTCATCCGAGCACCACCACTGCCAACGTGCCTCACCCGAGGGGGCTGAAGCGCGATCCGGGTGTGCTGCAACCCGGGATGAAGTGGGGCCCGCGAGCAAGAAAAGCGAGGTAGTGCCCACTTTGCCCCCAAAAGCCGATATGGCATCCACCTGATGTCGTGCTGCATTCACAAACCTTGAGAAACACATCTGCGCCAAAAGCTTGACACGGAAGGTAGATGTTGTTTTTCCTCTGTATCGGGCAAGGCTGACCAGCAGATGGGAGCAACAGCCCCTGCAGTGCCTTTTGCAGGTGCCAAAGATGAACACACTCCTGAATGGTTGCTCGATCACGGCAAGGAAATGGCAAGTCTACGAAGATGGAGCCGCTAACTCTAGGTTTACGGAATTCCGGAGACCCGGCACAGGTCTAGCCTCCCAGTGACATGTGATGAAAGCCGGATCACTGCGAGTTACAAGGAAGCGCAGCAGTTCTGCGCAGTCTTGCTGGCTGTCTCAAGGAACGAGCGATGGCATGGTGTATGCACCGACCTGGCAGGTACGCGAACTGGAGCCAGAACCGGGTTGCGCTTGAAAAGTGCGGTCGCAGGCGCGCTGTCAGAGCCTTTGCCGCCACTCTGGCCCCTCCCCTCTGTTAAGGAAATGGGCTTAAGATCCGCCGGAGAGTCAGTCGGTTTGCCCGGTTTGGGGATCCATGTCAACCAGGAGTCTGCCCACAACTTGAAATACGTGTCAGGCTGTTGTTGCCACAGATTGTCACATAACTGCTCCAACCCGGGGATCTACCAGCTCCTGGCCAAGATGCCGAAGGAGCAGCGGTGCGAGATGTGGGGGGTGTGGCTTTCTTGGCTGGCAGAGTGCCGAGAGCAGCTTGCAGCTCAGAGCCGGTCGAAAGCCCCCGACGACGGGGGTGCGGCTTCCCGTTCCTGTGGGGCGTCAATCGGGTCGGCGCCTGCGGCCAACTCAACGATGGAGGTCGATTGCTCTGGCTGGCGCATGCATCTTCGGGCTGCGATGGAAGGCGGTAAAAATCTGCTCGCAATATCGTTTGTATTGATCTTCTTCTTCATGACGCGTGAAAAGTTCTCCATGTTTGCCTCTCAGTTACGTGCGGACTCGAATGGTTTTAGGCGCCAGGCGTCGTGCTCGGCTGGAAACTGTGATTGGGTGTCCCTCTCGGGGCCGTCAGTCCGTTCCGAGCCCTGCATGCAGATATTGATGGCGTGTCTATGTGAGTTCGCTGCAGCTGCGCTCAGGAGGCAATGTTGAAGACCCAGCATTAGCATCCATGGCATAGGCGTCCCGACCCTATATATACAAGCCCTGCTAGTAGAGCTGGTGTGAGCCATGGTGCTGAGAGAGAGAGAGAGAGAGAGAGACTAGACGCACAGACGCGAGCCATGGGGCAGGCCTTCGGGCCAGGGCTCCACGCGCTTGCAAGCAAGCAAGCAAGAGAGACCAAGGGAGAGTTGCCGAGCATCAACAGGTCAGTCGGTCAAAACCTCGGGGCCCCCGTCCTTTACGGCTGTCATAAAGGATGGAGGGAACCTGTGCCTGAGGCAGCGAACCCTTCCAGCCAGATCAATTTGCTGTAGCGCATGATTCCTACTTTGAGCAGTCGGCCGGGCTTTCAGCGCCTGCAGCAAAAGCGCCTTGTCACTGCCGGGTGGTGGGAGAGACATGCAGTGTCAACCCAACTCAGTGAACTTGCAGGATTCGGGTCAGCAACAGCCTGCCCGTCCGTGCCCTACTGAAACCGTCCGGCACAGCGGAGGCGCTTGCTTCAAATTCTGGAGGTGGCCGGTATCAGTGCGCATCTTGGAAATGTAGTGTATGTGGACGGCCACCAGCGCGGCTCTCAGCTAGGTATTGCACACCACGACACAATCTAGTGTTTGAGTGCAAGGTGGGGGTTCATCGACCTGGAGAAAGCGACTGTTTGGCTGGCATGTTGCACGCTGTTCAGCGTACGGTCGTTCCGAGAAGCCTTGAGGCTCGGAGCTTTATTTGCCACAAGTGCGCCTCTCTGCCTCAACGTGAACCAAGACTTGCTCATTCCCGTTCTTGAGACTTGAGGCAACCATCGTGCATATCTGTCGGCGCCGTCGTACAGCCTTGCTAGCTTGTATGGCGTTGCTACAGGGCAATCAATGTGCTTGTGCTGGAAGTCTTTCGGCTCTTTGTCTCGTTGTTGTTGCCGGGGGGGAGCTGAGTGCACGGGTTCGTGCAACTTGCACCACCCGTGAGCATCCATCTCTGTGCTTGCTCCACCGCGAGCTTGGCAATTCTGCACTTCCTGCCACTGCCCGGCCAGAACTGGAAGCCGTCAACTTGTTGTCTCATGCAGTCTCGACATCAACAGCCCAAACAGAGACTTCAGCAGGTACGAAACTTCGCTGGTCCATGCGGCTGTTACAGATACTGCTCTACAGCCGGGATCTGTTGAAATTTAATTTAAGTACGCTGACAATCACTGTTCGTATTGTCGTAATCGGCGCAAATGAGGTCTCGTGTCATTGCTGCAGATCAGGCACGGATGCCGTCGCACAGATCATTCCATGAAGCATGACAGCTGAAAGAGTTGTCCGAACTGGTTCAGGATGGGACATTGTGGGTTTTCGCGACTCGCGACAAGAGAGACTGCAAGGTGCTGCTGTATGCGAGGTAGTAAAAACAGCCACAGAAACGAAAAACATCCTTCAGGTGGAACATCGCTTTCCCAGAGGGGCAGCACGCACACCTTTGTCGTTGTCCTCGGTACATCTTCCGAGTTTATCGCACAATGGAAGTCATTGAAAGTCCACTGTTTGTCAGCTTGTCAGTTCAATCAATTGGTAACAGGTTCGGGGCTTCGCTTTGGCTTTGGAAGCATCACGAACCTTCAACGGAAGGTCAGAGGCCGCAATATCCTTGTCAGTCAAGCGCTTCCATGCAAGAGATCCTACACGAAAGAGTGCGAGAGGGGCAGCATGTGAAACCTTTTTGTTGTTGTTAGCAGCATGGACTTTCGGGCAGATGATCGCCTTCAACATGTCGCATGTGGGCAAGGGCCGCACGCTTAGCACACCCGCGGATCTGCTCTCTGTTTCCAACGCACCCTTGGAGTTGCTTTCATGGCGAGGTTGGGATGATTCAGTCTGCGGCTTAAGGTTGCAGCTGGGCAGGTATGTTTCACTGGCTTTCTTCGGCAAGCGACGAACTGCCTGTGGCACTCGGCATAGGCCCCTTAGATTGCTTGCGCACATCCAAAAAGAAGATAGATGAATATGAAGGTAATTGCCATCGTGTTCGGAAACTTGCTAGGCGTCTGAAGAGCTGACCGTGTGTTGGAAGCCGGTGTGTGATCATTTCGAGTCGGTATGCACAGAGGAGACCTTGTGTGATTGGCTTCATAAGACCGACGATTTGAATGGACAAATCCAGAATGTGCTGAGCATCCGGCTCCTTCTCAGCCTTCGGGAAGTTGCCCAGGCGTACCCGCTCGTGGCAAACCACAACGCGCTAGGACTTAGCCAGGAATAGCCAGGAATAGCCAGGAAGCCTTGACCAAGGCCCACTGGGAGGAACCTGGAGTGTGGTGGCCCTCAACCCAAGGGGTGCCGGATGGCTTGGTCTCCACTCCGCCCCCACCGAGACTCGCAAGTTCTTTCACCAGCACCCGCGTTTCGACAGCACAGCTTGGCTTTGCGCAGTTTTTGTTGGCTGAGTTGGTTCCTCGTAGAACGTGTCGGCCCGCCACTGCCGAACCTGCGAAGGTCCTGTCTAGCTTGGATCCTAGCAGATGCCGCTTGATTGTCGCGTCGTCGAAGATGTAGTATCACTAGAAAGTGTATCTTCCATCTTATCTCCGATCTGTTTAAGAAGGTGTTTTGTGTGGGTGCTCCACATAAGAGGAGCGGCAGTGAAGCAAGCCTGTAACACAGCAAGTCAGCGACTGAGACAATGCTTCGATCTCGCTTTCAGTCTCTTCAAACTAGATTCCTACCCTAGCATACATCATCAAATTAGTTTCCTACGCTAGCATGCATCATCCTGCACCTCATGCAATCGAGGGGAGAAGGCAACAACCAGCAATGTGATACCACGCCGCCCATTTGCACATCATACTCTGAACAGAGACGTCTCCCCAAACACACGTGCCCGTCTTTGATGGGTCTCCGCGAGCACTGTGCTGCTTGTATATCCTAAAAATCCCATCTATGATTGATTGCGAGGCCCGGGATATGTCTCCCATTGCCTGGAGAAAAAGCAGCCGACCAGTTCGCGACTGGGTGTAGCTGCCGTGTTTGTGAATCGAGCACGCATACCCACCATACCCTCACGTGTCATTGATCGTCGCCGAGTTTCCTGACTCCTGTGGGGTCGCACAGTAAGTGTAGCGTTCTTGCATTGGTGACTGGCGTCCTCCTGAATCGAGCGAGTTTAGGTGGAAACCATTTTGGCTGTGCTCCCGTATCCTCCTGAATCTCGCCAGTACATGGACCAAGCATTTTGGTCGTTGTCAAGACGCTACAGTACTTGTGGAAACATTTTCGGCGGCTTGGCGTCTCTCACCGACCGATATTGGGAAGTAAAGTTCTTAGACATGCTTAAGGGCCTTCAAGGTGTGGGGTTGTTAGGGCGGACCTCTTCGGGTTTAGCGTTGTGTTCAGGGTTGCAAGGTTTAGTAAACTCGGCTTGGGGTGATTAGGGAGAAGAAGAAATGATGTCCCGAGCGATGTCGTTCGAACTCGAACGGAGTTAGAAAGTTCGAAGGATTGAAGTTGAGGATTCAAGCTTTCAAGTCCTCAAGTTCCGACAGGTGCTTGCAGTTTAAAAGTGCTTGCATTACGCTTCGAAAGTCGTTCTTTGGACCTCGACTCGCTGCTTGGAGATCAAGCTCCCAGCTTTGGAAGCCAGTAGGTTGGCTTAAGGTCACTTCCTGGCTGGCCGCAAAGGTCATGAGTTTGACAGTTCGAAAGTGTGAATGTTTGAGACATTTGGAGTTCTAATTTCTTAGTGTGAGGGCTTCAAGTTTTGAACGGCATGTGTCTCGACAGTTTGAAGGTCTGAAGCTGTCGAGTTCGACAGTTTGACGCAAGTTCCGACTTTGAGAGTTTGCGAGTTCGAAAGATTGAAAGTTCGAACGTGTCAAAGAATGAAAGTCTGAAAGGCCGCAGCTGGTCCCCCGTCGCAAACTCGCCCCCTCATTACGTGATCGCGGTTGAGCTCACATTTTTAGATCTGACCCCTCGTTAGACGGCAGCACCTCATCTCGTAGATTGAGCCCGCCCACTCAGCACGCGATGGCGGTTAATTTCCTGTGTCAAATCGTCCTCTCGTTAGGCGAGTGCGACCAAAGATAGCTAATGTCGCACCTGCTCAGCTGGGCGGGTGGGAAAAGTTAGGCGAGTTTGGTTGATCATGGTGGATCTCGTACCTTGATCCCGTTCCGCCACTAGATGTTTTTGCATATCTTAAACCCGACCCCTCGCTAGACGACGGCTTGATAGGACATCTTGAACCCTCGCTCGATAGTCCCTGCGATGACGCTTGAGTTCGTTCCTTAATCCGGCCCCTCACTAGGTAACTGTGATTGATCCCATATCTTACCCTCGACCCCTCATTGGGCGATAGAGCATCTTCAACTCACCCCGATGGCAGCTGATCCACTTTTTCAAGCTTGCCTTGTGATCGAAAATCAGGTACATATGATTTTGCTTGAAGTAGGATGTTGTTAAGGGTTTGGTTTAGGCTGTTCTGGCACCCTTAGCTCCAAACACGGTTCTGGAAAACAGCTAGCATTGCCCCGAAGAAGTCCAGCACTCTTGCCGGACACCCAGACTGAAGACGAAATTCATGGACCGACTTTTTCGCTCAATGGCTGGGGCCGGTGCGAAGGATCGTCTGGCGCCACAACAAGAGAAGCGAGAACAAGACATGTACAAGTTGGTCACGGAGAAGCTAAAGTTTCGGCATATGCTAGAGGGCAGTGGTGTGCTGGTCGTCATAACGAAGCTCAAAAGCGCCGCCCACGCCGGCACAGCTGCTTGCCAGAACCTTGGCATTCTCCGCTACGGCCATCTGTGGCAAGAAAGCTGGAGAGGAAGCCCACGCCGATCAGTGCAGACGAGTTCTCAAGAGGTGCACAGCAAGTTCCAATACGTTGCCCCCCGCAGAGCAAGCCGGCAGATGGATCGAGTTCTTGCGCAACGTTTGTTCGATTTCGCCACCGGGCTTGCCAGGCGAATGTGGGAGAACAGGCAGATCAGGAGCACAGGAAACCGCCGTGAAAACGATCAGGCTTGAGCTTGTCTAACTCTCTGACCGTCTGTTCTGAGTCGCGATCTCAACCGCCCCAGACGAGACATGAAGCATGTTGAAAACCATCAACATTTCCTGTAAGCAGGGACCCCTAGTGGAAGGGGGGTTAAGACGTTCATTCATGTTTTAGGGGGAAGGCAATGAGGGAGGGGCGGGAGGGATTTGAGCGTGCGGCGGCGTGATGGCCAACCAGTGAGAACTACTGAAACTACTGTAGGACAATTGTGCAAGGACATGTCTGAGTGATGGGGTGGTATTTGCTTGGGATTGTAGGTTCGACACAAAGGCTGCGTGTCGTCTCCTAGAGCCTTGTGCCCTCCCCCGCCTTGCGGGGTGTTCGGGGTCCTGAAAGTGGCCTCGCCCTGTTTGGCCGCCCAGCGTTTTTCAGCCGTGCACTAGGGAACCACTGGGGGACCTCAACGCGAGTGAGTGAGTGAGTGAGTGAGTGAGTGAGTGAGTGAGTGAGTGAGTGAGTGAGTGAGTGAGTGAGTGGGTGAGTGAGATGTTGGGTTTGGGGCTCGAAGGGTTTTGGGGTTGCTGGGGGTTGGGGTGGCCTGGGGTTCTATTATTCCACAGACCGCATGCGGAACGGCCTCAACTTCAACACACAAGGATGTCACAAGCAAAGAAGGATTCCAATTGCGCAGTAGTCAGCTCGAGTCATGTTGGGTCTCCTTTCGAGGCCTTTCGCTGGCCCGGGCCTGTCACAGAAACTTTTAAAATACACGTGAAAGTTAACAAAGTATTCCGATGCAAGGGGTTACAGGCATTGTCGTGCCCGGGGCTTCACGAGGCTACAGGAATTTACGTGTTCTACGCGACACAAGGTGCAGCAAAAAATGTCGCCAGAAGTATGGAAAAATGTGGAAAAGCAAGGTTCTCCATTGATCATGCCGTCATCATGCCCGGGGTTTGGGGTTTTGGGGGATTTGGAGCTCGTCGGATTTGGCTATAGGTTGGCGGTTTAGGCGTAATGCCTGAGCTGCAAGCTTAAGAAATCTGAACCCCAAAACAAAAGAAACTAAACCCCGACAAAACCCTAAAGTATAGCTGTCGGCAGGGAAATTATTCGAACATGGGGGCTGGGGACCAGCTACTAGACCCCTAAAAGCCTTAAACCTAGACCCGTAGCCATTTTGGCTCAAGATCTTCTGTTGTGAGTTCTCTGCTTGGTCTTCAGGGGTGTATGCCGAGTTCCCTCCTTTCTTCTGCAAAGGTTGCTGAAATTCAGGAAGCTTTGGGTCGGGACCTTCGGGCTGAAGAAGGGGCCGCTTTCAGGGCCAGGATGACAGCAAAGCAAGCTTCAGCTCCTGCTTTCCCCGAATCCGCTGCTGCTACCACATCCGCTGCGATGCCTGAACCTGTCACATTGCCTCCCGTAGGACGACACACACATGCTTTGGAAGTTCTTAGTGATGCAAGGGTTCGTAAACCTAGCATGCCAGACTCGCCAGAGCTTAAGAAACCGAAGCTAGAACCGAGAGATGAAATTATGGCTGTGGAACCAGGACAGCCCATTGAGTCCCAGGAAACTGAAGCTGATGTTGAGATCCCCACTTCCCCGCACTTTGCACGCCCGGTTTCTCATATCCCCCACTTTGACCTAACCATTGAAGATGGGATGAGTCCCGTTCCTACACAGAAAGAGAATGATGATGATTCTGATGTTTGCAAAGTTTGTGATGGGGATAGGGATGATGAACTTCACAGAGCCAGGACCAAGCCCTCAGGCCCTTTAATTAGTAATGACTCTGCACGTCTAATTCGTAATTCCAACTCTGCAGAAGATCCAAATGTAAATCCTGCAGGGATCAGCAAATGGGCCTTTGGGACTGTGACAAATAATACTGCTGAAGCTCCTATCAACCTCGTTGCTCCCCCCAACCCGGGAGGGGTTCCCCCTTCTGGGTACGCCCATTTCCAGGGGGCTCCTGACATCATGCCGCCATGGGTTCAGGAAATTCGAGATGGTTTCTTTGGGCTCCATCAGAAGGCAGATGCGATTCATCAGGAGATGTCGAGTTTCGGAGCGGAAGTTCAGGCGCATGGTGTTCGTCTTTCCACACTTGAAAAGGTTGCTGATGAACAGAGCAGTCGTCATGACAAATCGGAAGCTCGCATTAAAGCTCTTGAGTCAAAGATTGAAGAACTTCTTGCCCAAGCTGACAAGCATGATTTGGGATCTAGGTCACCCACCAGAACAGGACTAGGCACACGTGGAAGATCTCCCTCACCCCGCTCTCCTCGGAATTTGTCTCGCTCTTCAAGGGGTGGAGGTCGTTCAGATTTTCTCGCGGAGGAAGCTGATCTTGATATTGTAGTTGGGGGCTGGTCAGATGCGAGAAAGAGTGATGCTATTGACGAAGTTCATAATATCTTTCGCAACATCCAGTATGAGAACGCAATCGAAGAAGTCTGGGCACCATACAGCCGTACAGGATTCACCAAGGTAAAACTCAAGTTTCCTGACCCCGAGGCCTCCATTGTTGTTCGCAGGCAATTCCAGACCCTGATAATCAACAAGATCAAGGGAAAACACTTTCGTAGTGGTGTTCTTGGTAGTGAAGGGGCAAAAATTTGGGCTACGAAGAGCAAAACACCGGAGGAGCGGGCTAAGATCAGGGCAGTCGTCCTAACGAAAGAATTTTACAAGACATTGTCACCAGGTCCGGGGCTTGCTAAGTTTGATGAAGACCAAATCGAGATATCTTGGGCAGGAAAAGTCTATATCGATCGGTTTCAGCTTTTGGGGTCAGTTGATCGGGATGGAGAGCCTGAGCCCTTTGATGTTTGCATTGAAGATTCAAGGGGTAACCATATGAATTGGTACATCAAGGCTGATATCTTTTCGAAGGTTACTTCCCTTGAGAAAGATGCGCTGCAGGACCTTTGGTTGGATAAAGGGCCTACCTCAGCCTCTGCTAGAGCTGATGCCTGACTACCTTCCTTGAGATGTGATCACTTTCATGCAGTGGGATGGAACATTCAAGGAAAAAGCTTAGACGATCTCAAAGCCTCATGGAAGGTACTTGATATGGAAGGAGTAGACTGCTTGGGAATTCAGGAACTTGGGGGGTTTTCAGATCTCTCCCTACCTTGGACGACTGTTGATTGTGAATTAGATGGCATGTGGACCTTTTATGTTGCAAATCCTTTCCTGTCCTTTAGGGCTTCAGCTATCGGTTTACCCTGTAAATATGTTCCCTTTGTGGACCACGTAAAAACATTGTCGTGTGGCATTTGCGTCACCCTTAAATTAGATGGCTGCAAGCAATTCATAATTAATGCTCGCTTGCCGCATCGTCAGCGAGAGGACTGCGTTGAGGTATGGAACACTTTCAGAGAAGAGGTTGACTTTCTTCGGCGCCATAAAAGATTTTTGGATTCTGTTGTAGTCCTGATTGATGCCAACTACGAACTTGGCCCTCCAGAAAGATTGCTTGACCCGAACTCTATGGACGAACGCGGGTTTGTAGCAGGGTCTATTCTTCAGAACCATGGCTTTGTACATACACAGCCCGATGCTTACACCTGGTCCAACCAACGAGGTTCCTTTTCTAAGATTGATTATGTTTAGGTAGCTGGTTGTTCCGTGGACTTCACTGGTCAGAAAGTTTTTATAGATTCCAATCATATATTGGGGTGTGATCATCGAGCTGTGTATGCTTGCTTTCCCCTCAATGGCAGCCAACGCAAACAAAATCACAAACGTCGTCGCCAGAAAAACAAGTGTGGCAAATGGAGGGTTGATTCCGTTCTCCTTACACAACTTGCCTCTGAGTTAGCTGAAGACCTGGACAATAATGAAGAGGACTTGTCAGCCGCGAAGCTTGAGGCTCTGTCGGATAAATGCTCCTGCCGTCCCAAAAGTTACAGGTACTCCGACCCTCCCTACATATTGGAAAAGATTAAGTATCGTCGTAGCCTCAGAGGGGCTGAAGCCAGAAATGTAGCCAAAGAAATTGCTGCTATGAGAAAAGAAGCCAAAGCACAATGGTTGACGACTGTCCTCGACAAGGCATCTCAAGGGGACTTCAGGGCCATTTCCTTTTTCAATAGGCGTCAGTCTGTGATTACAACACATTCTAACTTTATAGTACGCGCGGGAGGGAAACAAAAAGCTGTCGCATCACTTCGACAGTTTTTTGCTCTGAAATATACGCCCCCTGATGAGGTCGTCCCCAACCTCCCCCTGCCAATTTTGTGTTCTGTCCCCCAACCTCTTCCTCCTCCCCAACTGATCACTGCTGAGGAAATTCAGCTGGTTATTGACACATGCAAGAATGGTAAGTCTGCTGGGGCTGATGGTATCTCCTATGAATTCCTTGCTGCTGTTGCATCTTCCGAACTTATGCCACACCTTGTTGATTGGTTCAATTCGGTTTTGTTTGGTACTTCGGATATACCCGATACTTGGCTGGTCTCGCGGCTTACCTTCCTCCCCAAAGTTCCCATCCCTTCACTTCCCAAACACCTTCGTCCGATTGTTCTCTCTTCTACCCCTTCCAAAATCTTTACTAAACTTCTTTTATTGCGTCTTCGCCCGCATTTTCCTCCCACTGTTGCTAACCAGCTAGCCTGTATTCCTGGTAGTCAGCCCTTAGACGGGTCGACAACCCTCCAACACATAGTACACCTCAGTCAGGAGTATTCCCTCCCACTTGTAGCAATTAAATTAGATGTTGCATCGGCTTTTGATAATTTGTCTCATTCCTCCATCGCCAAATTTCTGACTCAGTGTGGCCCGCACGTTGAGTCTCATGTTTTGCTTCGTATTATTCTCCTCTCCCGGGTTTTAATTAGTATAAGTGACGTTTCGTGGGAACAACGACTTTTTCGTGGGGTAGTGCAAGGATCGTCCTATTCTGCAGAGCTTTTCGCCAGGACTTTAGATTATTTCCTCGGGGTTGTGGTGACTAAGTGGTCCTCAGAAGAATCTACGTGGATTCAATCTTCCGATCCAAATGGCGTGTTTCGTCGGCTTTTCAATCTTGTATATGCAGACGATATTATTCTCCTTGCTACGTCGTTTGAGCAAGCTACTCGGTTACTCGAAGATGTTGTCGATGCTTTAGCTGCTATCGGGCTTACACTTGCTCTGGATAAGTGCAAATTTATTGCCTCCCCCGATCTTGGGTCTGCAACCCTCACTGTACGAAATGTATCATTGTCTCCTGTTTCTTCATTTCGCTTTCTGGGGGTTTTAATTGGTTTTGGCATATCCTCTCAGGCTGTTCTTAGCGCCCGGCTTACAATGGCTCAGAATAGCTTCTGGGTATTACAAAATTTTAAAAAGACCCGGAGCTCCTATCAAAAAACGGCTTCATCTCCTTAATACTTTTGTGACTTCAAAATGGCGATGGCTTTCTCCTTGTGTTCGTCCTGTCACCAATATAGCTAACATGCTCTTGATTATGCAAACCACTCTTTTGACCTCCCTCTGCGGCTTTGTCTCCGACCCCTTTTTGTCCTCAAGCCAAAATTGGATTTCTCGTCGTCGAGCCAGTCGTATGTGTGCTCAGGCACTTGGCCATAAAACATGGCCTGGCATTCATGCTAATTCTTTCTTTGGGTACTGGGGACACGCAGCTCGTTTATGGGGTTACCGTTACTCCCCCATTACTGTGGCAATGGGGATTCGAGACTCTGTGTGGCTTCAGGCTTTTGGGCTTTCTTGCCGTCGGCATCGTGGCTACTGGCCCAATTGTTATCGTTTCTTGCAGTTAGCTTTTGAGTCTCTGCGGACACCGGGAGAACCTGTCTTTTGGGAAGATTTTGCTCTCCAACGAGACGATTGGAATCTTTTCATTAGTCGGTGGCTTGCTTTTAAACGCTTGGATCCATCGTCCTTTTACCCTAACCTTACCGAAGTCGACCTTCTAGGGCGGTGTCTGTTGCAGGTTGGTGACAAACTTAAGCTTCTTCCCTTCAGACATGTTCCCGTCGAACCCCCCTATGGTACTTCATTTGAGGTTGTTCCTGAATGTGAGCTTGAGTCAGATGCTCAGTGCTTCCAAGTCTGTTCTGATGGTGGTTGTAGGAGGGGAACTGGATCCCTTGCGGTCACCATCATGGCTCCCTATGCGGCACTCTCAGAGTCTGTTGTTATTCAGGCCAAAATCCCAGGCACGTCCACTAATATAAAGGCAGAGCTCCTAGCGGCGGTTCAGGCTCTACGTCACATTCGTACCTTGCTCACATATTTCCCTGCCATCCCCTTTGTTTATCAGACCGATTCTATGTTGGTTGTTCAAGCCCTTGAGGAACTTGCTCATATTACTTGTCATCCCCACATTGTTCATGATCTACTCTCTCTTTGGAGAAGTATTTGCCCTTTCGGAAAAGTTGTTCATGTCAGAGGACATAAAGGTCACCCCCAAAACACTTTGACCGACCGTGCTGCAACGGAGGCCTTGTCCTTTTCACATCATAGAAAAATTTACCGTAAATTTGATTTCCACGCGGTTTTCATGATCGATGAATCTCAACCAATCCCTCCTTTTCAAACCTGGCTTTAATCATTGTTGTTTCTCTGGGGGGGGGGGCGGGACGGCCAAAAAAAACCATATATACCTGCTCTTTCTATCTCCGCATGCCTGCATGCAGTTGTGCTTGTCCATGTTAAGATTGATCTCCAGGGTTTATTTGCTTGAGAAGCACTGCGCACCAGTCCAGCGAGAGCTGTTCTCTAGCAGCAAGCGAAGCTCAAACACACTGCAGACCCTGTCCTTCCGTCGTAAGTTAGGGCGCCATGAACCTGACAACACCATTTACGGTGTTTTGTGAGATGATCTGGTGCATGACTGAAGTTTCGGGGATGTCGATTGCCGAGGCATGTATTTTTGCACTCCTCGTGGCGTTCACGACTACGATGTTGTGGCACATGTGGGCGTGGCAGAAGAAAATCGTGGTCCTCGTGCAGAGTGTGCAGGCGCAACAAGCAAGGATCCAGGAGGAGCAAGGCGACCTCTTCAAGGCTGTCTTGACCCAGCTCCAGGACATGGCTTTCCAAAACCAGCGGGGCGCAGAGAAAGTTGTTGAAGAACTTTACGAACAATGCAATGTTCTTGCTCAATTTTACAAACCCGCCAACATGTTGGAAGCATGCAAGTTGGTTGTGGAAGCCCTGACTGAGCGACTTGGGGAAGTGCACCCTGGTGTATCTTTGGATGCAACTGGAGCGCAGGATGATCTTCAACAATTGAAGAAACAAGTCTTGGATGTCGTTGCTAAGCTTGGTGTGCTTCAAAACATGGGGACAGAAGTCGCGGCTATGCACAAACTGCTGAATACTCATTCTGCTGATCTGTCAAAACTGAGCTCTATTGCCAGTCGCTCGGTTGAAACGCACGGGGTCCTTCTGCAGGTCAATGGGGACATGCTGACAAAGAAGGACTTGACAGATGAACAAGATCGTCTTCATAAAGCCCTCGCTGGCAAAATTGAAGAGTTGAATGAGAAGACAGCTGTTTTGAGGGTTGTGGTTGAACAAAACCGTGACAAGATTTTACAGCATACCAAAGACAACTGTGGCTGGGTGAATAAGACCGCGGCGGACCTCACCAGCATTGTTCGTGGAACATTGGTTCCCCAGCAGAAGCAGTTGTTGGATATGGTGTATGGAGGCAGGGAGGCCAGTACTATGGCCCAGTCCATCCTTCAGAGCTGCAGCGAGTCGGTTCAAGGCTGTGAAGATCGTTTGGTGCGGCTCGAGCCGTTGATTACTGGGCTCATCGACCAGGCCAATGAGTGTGATGACAGGGTTCGAACGGGCTTCGAAGCAGTGCTGAGCGAAACACCGGCTCTGAGTGAAATCCTGCAAAGGCTTCCGAAGCTTCCTCAAAGGAAGCCACCGTCACAGGAGAGGGCGCCAGACTCCGCGTCTTCCACTCAGACGCCGGCTCATCCTACGACGCCGCCTACTACATTGGGGCCACAACAGATGCCTCAGCCTGCTCAGCAGCCTACAGTCATCCCGGTCACCCTTGATACTCCGGGATCTGCACAGAACAGTGGGATTCAGCTTCGACTCTCTGAGCATGTGGGAGCTGTACAGACACAAGCTCCGCCGCAGCTTTTGGTGGATGGAGGGGGCCGGCAACCTAACTTCTTGATTACCCCTCTGCCCCAGTCCACTCCAGGTGGAGATTTGCTTCGGGCCATGCTTCGCTGATTCCTTTAGGCTAAGGTTGGGCTTTCATGCTTGCTTCCCGCTTCTCCACCTGGAGACTTTCTGGTAGCAACGTAGTATACATGTCATCCCTGCCGCCTTTCACTTTTGCAATTGCAATGGAGCATTGCTCCCAATCCCTGCATGTTTTAATTTGTAATTTGCTGCTTTAATTCATAATTTGTAATTCTGAATTCGTCTTTGCCGAGGCCTCTGAAATGTTGCCCGTGCAAAGCTGTATGTACTGTACATGATGCAATGAGAGAGGCGGCAGGAAGGAATAGCACAAGTTGCGGATATCACAGACACGCTGGAACCCCGGCATCAAAAAGCGAACCTGACTTTGCGCCTCTATGGCAGCATGTCTGCAGTGCGCTCCTGATGTAATAATGTAAAATCACCCTTTCTGTTTCCTGAGTTTCCAGCTCAAGTCGTCAGGGGCAGATTTTCCTGGAGCATGAAGCGACCTTTGGAGCCTGACGTTGAAACTCCACCAAACCAACCAGATACAACACATGCGCGTTCAACGGATGATGATAACACTGATGCTGCAAGTTCTGGGGGGGGGCTTTCTGCGAGGGCTACTTCAGTTGAGGTTATTTCAGTTGCTTCCTTTTCGGACACAGACAGTGACCAGGAGGTGGAGCGGAATCTTGTTGCTCTAGGTTTGGACCGAAGCACTTTAGGATCCCTTAGTCGACAACTTGGGGTTCCCCTCGCCCTTGCACCGGTTGAGACTCTTGCTTACTCCCTTTCGTGTAAACAAAAGAGAGGAGATTTGCATAATAAGACCGATGTGCTAGATGTTTGGGAGGCTGTACCTAAGAGGTATAAACTCCGAGACGGAGATTGTTCGGGGGCTTTAGTGACGGTTTTCGGAGTCAATCCCCGCAATACCAAGGTTCTCACCAAAGCCACCTCCAGTTTACCCAATACTTTTGAGTTCTTGTGTGGTTACGTTAGGTCTTTGGTACCTGGGTTCAAGTTCTCCTGTTTGGCTTTGCGCGAAAACTGTCAGAGGGGACCACATAGGGATACCCGTAATGTTGGTCATAGTCTTGTTGTCCGTCTTACGACTGATCTTCAAGGGGGCGACTTGTGGGTTGCAGACTCCCAGGGACATGTGCTCATGTCCCACCAAGGTCTTCAGGTGAAGGGGCGTATACAGTGCATTCTTGAACCATATGTTTTCTCAGCGCGCACACTACTACATGCAACTGAACCATGGAGACTGGGCCGACGTGTGATCCTGGTAGCTTTTACCCCCATTGGCACCCTCTCCCTGCAGAACGACTTCAATCCCTATGGCCCCAAACAGAGTCAAATCTCCGATTTCTTTCATGTTAAAAGTCACAGTGACTGAGAGCTCCTTCAGCTGCATGTTTTTAATTCGTAATTCTTTGCAAGGGACTTCTGCTTTGGAATTCGGAATTTGGCGGTCAATTCGGAATTCTTTGGGAGCTTGAGCTGTGGGTCACTTCCGACTTTCTGGGGACCCCGGGTTTCTTTTCTGTTTGGGGCTGAGTGATGGTTGCTTGGATGCGGATGTTGGTGAAGCTGAGCTTGACTAAAATACCTAAAACCAAACAAACACAACAGAGCTGCTTCTCCACAGTCCGACCACCCAACCGACTCCACTTTGCCTTGCTTCACTTGCCACTACAACGCCGGCGTCCACTTGCAGGGTCTGAAGCTGAGGGATCTTTGTGCCTTTCC